>VWZL01005283.1:75520-99774 GCA_013396915.1 Stercorarius parasiticus | reverse complement strand
GGAGGCCGCCGGGCCGGGGTTGCACCTCGGCTGCCCTCCCGCCTCCGAGCGTTCTCCTGGGGCCGCCGTTGCCATCGCCTTCGGTGGCCCCATCCTCCCCTCACAGGGCTCGTCCCTGTGATGGTGCAGGGGAACAGGTGGACCGGTCCCGCCACGGTGGCTATGGCACCATGAGGGCGGTGGGACCCGCCGCGGTGGCCGGAGGCTGGTGGTGGCCAGGGAGTACTAGCCCTGTGGTGACGGCTCCTTGGCCAGGGTGCGGAGGACGTGCCCATGGCGCAGGCGTGAGGGAGCAGGCATGGCTTCCCCTGGGCCACCATTGGGCTCATCCCTGCTTGGTGCTGGGTGGACAAGCAACAAGGCCAGGGGTGTGCAAAAAATCATTATTCTGATATGTTTCCTGGGGAGTTTGGCTATCATGAGTGGATAGCAATAAAATTTGTTTCTTCCTACCGTGAAAAACTAAGCTGGCACTGGAAAAAAGGACTAGAGGTGTCTGGAGAAAAGAGATATTAAGGTGTTACCGATACCAAGTGTTGAGTTATAGGCTTTTGGTCCACAGGCTTTGATACTTGGGCAGTGTCAAAGCTGGCAATGTTATTGTAGTACATGGCATGGTGCATGAGACTTATGTCCAGAGCTGGACACCCTCATAATTCCCTCTTCATTGTGGTTTGGACACTTGAGTAGCTTGTTCTGCTCAGCGCTTTGCATTGGCAATTTTAGGGTTGTGGAGAAAATCAGGGTAAGAACAAAGTAGGTGTGTGCAGTAATCTGTGCTTTCCTGGTTTTAGAGCTGTGAGTGATTACTCGGTGCTTTTTTGTTCTGGATAGCGGCATTTAACAGCTATTTATGGATTTGTAGATTGTTTCAAGCCAGTACTTTGTCTTCAATAGGCAACTGGTCAGATTCTTTGGAAGGTTTTATTGAGAAAGCATTACAAGGAGCAGGTCATTAAAACTCCACCTGAACTTTTGAGAATAAAGAGTTTCCAACATAGAAAACCTGGATAAGTGATTTCTGTTCTTGAAATTTGTATGTATTATTATGTGATTTGTGAGTGATATAATTATATGTGAAAATATAACTCTCTATTCTGTTATACAGAGTTTGGGCCAAAGAACAGGCCATGAGTTCATGAGTTATGTATGTGCTATTAAAAAACCTCACTTTTATGAACTCTGGATTTGTTGCCATTTAATATAGTTGGTTTGACAAAACCCTTTGCTTTTCCTAGGGCTTTGGTCACTATGACATAGCCTTAGTGTTTTGGCACAGGGTCAGAAGATGACCTAGCTGAACTTCTCTACATAAATTTTAAACAGTGCGGTTTGTTGCTGCCTTTCCCTCTTTACCCACTGATTATCTTATGGAATTCTTAAGCATCCTCACATATCCAGACTTAATATTATCAAGACTTAATATTTTTCTTGCCCTTCCCTGAGCTCTTTCCATTTTCTGTGCCCTTTCTGTTTCTTCCACAGAGAGAAGTTGGTCTGAACTGAAGACTATTGTAGGTGAAAATCCGCAATTATTTATTTAGTCAAGTTAGAATACTTTTGTGTTATTTTCTGTCATTTAATCCAATATAATCTTTTCTCACTTTGTGTTCATCATTCCAGTGTTGGTCAGAAAGTCTTATTAAACTCTCCACAATGACAAATAGATAGTCCTTGAGTAATTAATTTAGAATACAGCAGTTCATATGATTAGTTAATAATATTTAATGACTTTTGTGCCATTCTTATCTTCATATGTGTTACTAATTACAAGATTCTTACAGATTCTCTGTTCTGGGTCTTAGGCTCATAAGAACAGTATAGGGAACAAAGCCATTATTTTTCTTTTTAAGACAGGGCTTTCAGGCATCATCAGTGTTCATCTCTCTTTTAGAATGGGAAGTAGAACTTGGTAAATAGATCATCAAGAATCTCACTAAGGCCCCGTACTGATTTAATGGCCTGTTCTCTTTCCTGTTCTCTTTTGCCGTTTTAAACATCCACAAGATGGTTTTGCCCAGGAAGCCAGTTCCATCTTGCTGTGTTTCTATACACACTTGACTATTCACTGTGTCTTTGTGTTCTTCTTCCAATTTGCTCCATTTCCAAGTAGAGTTCCTCATCTTCTAAGTATGAAACAACCCTTGTTTCACATGTATGGAGCATATGTTGCACTGGGCTGTATACAAGCATGTTTTTTCCATTAATTCAGTGTCATGTGTGATGTAGATTACTGGAGCAGGGTTGACTTGCTCTTATTTATTTGTCATTCACCAGTCCATGTATTCTGTGCAGATTCAATCAGCTACAGTCTTCTATATAGAATAATTCTTCAATTGACTGGCAAAAACACTGAGTAGCACTCAACCTTCCTTACGGCAACAATATTGGAGATTCATGCAATAGGAAAAAAATGTCTTGCACAGGGTATGGCACCTTACTCCATGCCAGCTCTTTTGGAATATGTACCTGTGCATGCAAGCTTTCAACCAAGCTAAATGTGATGTAGTTTTCCCTCTTTCCTTGAATTCCTTTATGTGTGCCATATGGTAAGACCCTGAAGCAGCTTATACATAATAATTTGTTGCACACCTGTCCTTGTCAAAAGTGTTAAATGATCCTCTGTAATGTTTCCAGGTGACTCTGGATACAAGAAGTATAAGCTAGGTAAGTTTAGTACTGCAAGATGTTACATGTGTGTGGAATTGGCTCAGATTTTTCATCAGTATCCTTTCCTTGCTGAAAATCGTTTTTAAGTACACCAGATTTTTTTTTTATTGAGGAAATCTGTTAATGTTGAAGTTTTTGTTCCTGAAAAAAAAAAATCTATGAAAGGAAAAGTCTAAAGTGACTTTATACCTCCTCCCCTTTTCTTTAACTGTGGTTATTTTTTTTTTTCCAACTGCAGAAAAAGTTAAGGGGGAAGAAGCTTTTTATAGTATTCCAGGCTATAATGAGCTATGATTTTTAGAGCTAAGAAAACAGCTTTAACTATTGATGAGGTGGATTTAAAATATTTTTCCTAAGCCTCCCTAATAATTTATGAGGTGGTTTCAGATTCCAGGTTTTCTTTGTGTTGAATAACTTCTAAATCAGACTGTTATGTGGCGCTAAATCTTACAGAGATCTAAGTATAGTAGGTCAGAAACTACAAGGTATTTTTATCCAGTCCAACCTATATTCTTGTCGGAAAGCCATACCAAATTTATTTAGCGAGACCTATTTTCTGTAAGCCTATGTTTAGCATTACTTTTTACCACCATCCTTTATTTCTTTGTTGATTGTGTACCATGATATTGTGTAAGACCGATAACAAGCTAACCTATTGGTGTCACCCTGCTTTCTCGTCTTAAATTATGTTAGAGTGTTATATTTTCTTTGCAGCCTTCTCTTGCCTCAGCATTTACTGAAAACTAGCGTCAGTGTTTCAAGAGCTTGTAATCTCATTCTGTAAAATTTCTTAGACACTGGCTGTCTAGTTCTGCAGATACTAAAATAATAAAACTGAAATTTTTCCATACAATGATTGTGGTAAAAAAAGTAGTAGGGTTTCTTTTTTCTCTTTTCTTTCTTTTCTTTAAAGATTCTAAGCAATGTGGTTTTTAGCCTTGTAAAAAGCTTTCCTGACTTGGACCCTTGTGTTTCTGCAGAGCTAGCACATTTTCACAGAACTACAACGTAACGAGAGAAAGGAGAGTGAAAATACTTGTTGCAACTGTAGTGACAATAGCAATTATTTTAAAATGCAACATTTTATTATCTGAACAGTAATCAATTTTGCTGTCTTCTGCCTGTGTTACCACGATTGATTAAATGTACTCTTAATACTGTACTTTAAAAACCAGGCTCCTATCAGATAATAATGTAACCACACGTTGTGGGCTGCAGGATTATTTTTATGTCTTATTTTTCACTTTGTAAGTAAAAGAAGCATGTAAAATTCTAGAATTTTGGACAGAAGCCAATTGAAAAATACAAGTACTGGAAACACTGTGTTTGTTCTAAAGACATTTCGTTACTACTACTACATTTCTAATGAAGGGAGACAAAAGCTTATCTTAGTCACTTTAAAAAAAAAAAATTGTGCTGCATTGTCCTTTTAAATAACTTTTTCCCAAGTAAGGCTCTGTCTCTTGCTTAATCTAGATTATACAGGTAGCATTCTGATATTGCCCTTTTCCAGATATTGTCGCAGGAACTATGTAACAGCTTTCCACATTTCTTATCTGGATCCTACTGAATATGTACGAAGGTGAAGATTAATTATTGTACATTTTAAAGTGATCTGTCACTGATTTATTAAAGCTTGTCAAACTTAAGTTGGAACTGCACGATACTGGAAATTTAGGTATTTGGTGTAGAAAACTGAGTTTACAGGTGCAGGGATGCTCCCAGCAAATGAAAGCATGCCTCATGTGTGTCAGAAGGTGCTTTAAATGAGGCAGTGGAATTATCAGAAGTTAGAAGTGGTACATCCACTGGGTCATGGTACCTATTACCGGTGACTTGGTAGGTTCCCACTTGGCAAGAAAGTCAAGGGTTTTTAGCAGGTATCTCATGAAACTCAGTGTCATGAAACTGCTGCCAGACAGATCAGATGGGTTAGATTTTTCTTTTAATCTAAAAATCGTTAACACCATAGACTTCAGCTGCCTGTGCAATGCCTCAGAGATCCCACACGGTGTCTGCGTTCTGTGATTTTAAAATGACTGTCAGGTACGTTTAGGATGGCATTTTGTGTTTCATGTATTTTGTAAGGAAGCAGCCATCTATTCTTTTGGAATTATTTTTGGCAGGATTAGTCAGTTATCTAGTAGCCTCTTGGTTTGTTGGTAGGATGTTCTCAGTGTGGCTTTCTTTATTTTATTTTTCTAATGAAACAGAGCATATTTTTATTTTTTTCTTCCCCAATCCTTCAATTCATGGGTTTGATAGCATTTACATTGTGCCGTGAGGATCGTCAGTGGCGTGCCAGAGTTTTGAGAGGAAGAGGTGGATGTTGAATGAGGTTTTACACTGACTAAGAAGAAGAATTTGTCTCTGTGGGCATCGGGCCAAATGGTAAATGTTTGTGTTTAACTGTGGCTTGAAACATTGGATGAACAGTGAGAGAGCTGTGAATATCATATTTACTTGTATGGTATTTAAATAAATAACTGTTGGTGCTACTGAGGAAATTTTGCACAGAAATTACAAGGGAAAACAGGCATTTCCTCCTTTGGAAAGCAGCTCTTGCCCGACTTCAGAGCGGCCTTTTCTGAATCACGTGGCCAGATGCTTTGACTTGGCTAAGAAAGCTGAATCGGAGCGATTGCGCAGCTTCTGAGTCAGCTTTTCAAAGTTTAATAGAAGTTGGTTGGTTGGGTTTGTTTTGTCTTATTTTTTTTTTTTAAAAAAAAAAGCAGTCCAAATCTGTAAAAGACGACCTAGAAATTTTACAAGGCTTCTTTAAGCTTGGCTGCATCATGGAGAGATGTTGGAAGAAATGCTTCTGTCTCAGAAGATGAAGAGAGTATCAGGTCTATATCAATAAACATATGTTTCTGCTTTTAAATTGGGTTTATATTTTGCTTTGGATTATTTTATGATTTATTTTCTTTTAACAGAGTAACTCTGTCAGTGGGTAGTGTTTAACCACAGCTACAATTTACAGTTCCCATAAAACATGATACACTGAAGCCTGTTCTCACCCCCTGATTTCTGAGCGAAGTACAAGCCTGAGCAGTGTAACAGAAATAATCGGGGGCACTTTCGCCTGCTTTGGTGACGCCTGCTCAGTTTTAGGTTTAAGTATGTCGTATGTTGAATGAAAACACTGAACTTTGTTTCTGACCATCGTTATCCTACCAAGAGTGACTGGAAGCAGGGTAAAACCCCAAAGAGAAGTTGTGGCCTTTTTAGGAAGAAAGCACGCTCGCCTCAGTTTCTTTTTCGAGTGGGCCAAACGTAGCTTTTAAAACTGTTGCTTCAGTTGCCATGAAAACAGATGGTTTAACAAATATTTCAAGAGGTGTATGATGAGAAGATAACTGGTCTTTTCCAGCAGAGACTCTCAGATCCAGAAGGGGCAGATGCAGGTTAAGGCATTTCCTTGCCTTTTTCAAGCTGGTTGTTCCAAAGGGAAGGTTGAGGCCACTTGGATTGTGTTTCCATGAAGATGGAGGGGGCCAAATGCTTTAGTATTGGCTGGTGTTTCATTAAAATTGTACCAGCCGGAGCAGCTTGAAGGAAATGATGAATCTGCACATTTTCTACTCAGTAGCCAAAGTAGGAATGTGCTTAAATCCTGCCTATATCCAGGGCTAAGCACCTTTCTCTAGGGAGCATTTCGGATTCACGCTCTCTTGAAATTAGTATCATAAGCCCTTTCTTTCAAAGAGGGAGCAAAGGTCAATCTTTGCTTTCAAAACCCAGGAGGTGGCAATGGTTCTGGTTCCCTTTTTCGTCATTAGCAGAGCTGTTATCCGCTAGACTGCTCACCACATGTGTGGGAGACTTCAACCCAGCTATCGTCCTTCCTGAGGGGATTAATGCCCATAATTCTTTCCATCAGAGTGAATTTTGTAATCACCGGGCTGTTGACTAGTATGAGGTGATGTTGCTGTCAGAAAGCCTGAACACGACTGTATGGCCCAACGCAGAGATATTAGATGACTGAGGACTAAGGCATTTAAGGAAATAATCCATAAAAAGCAAACAAGTAGTTTCAGAAGTGCAAGAGAAAAACATGCAAGTGTGGCAAATGTGTTGAACTGAAGATCGGATTCTGTTCAAAGATGTATGAGTGCTTTCCTGGTAATTTCTGAATTTTATGTGCAAGCAGGAATAAAATTTGGACTTGAAAAGTATAGGTAAACAGAAGAAAACAAGTAGTGGAATAAAATTTTCTTCTTCATAAACTGTTGTGGTGGATTGCAAAAGGTAAATAGAAAACTTCATGTCATTGGGAAAAAGAGAAATTGGACGCAAAATATGTTATATATAAAGTGTGTGTAAATACATATGTGCTTACACATACATGTAAATTTTCAGTTGAGATGTGGAAGTGGTTGTATGTGTGCCCAAACCATTAAGCCCAAAATATTATTTCTTTTGACAGTATTTACAAAACTCCCAAGGTAACTTTTCTTATAACAATGTTGTAGTAGAGACTTGTTATAAGCCAGCATTCAGGTTTGCTTGTTTTTTCTTTTGCAAAATGTTAGATGCAGGATGTTTGAAAACCACGAGGAGGAGTTGGTTTTGGTCCTCTGCCTTTTGCCTTTATTTTAATAAAAATTTAAATGTTGATTATACATGGAGATAATTGAACTAATGAAAGAGGCAAGGCAGATAAATTGGATTTTATAACTTAAATGAATAAAGATTGGATTGTAAGAGATGAGAGTAAAACAAAGCCTTGCTAATAACAACTACAAGTGTACACCTGTGATTTAGTGGTTCATTGTAAACATTTTCACTTCAGTTTCATTCCAGTGTCGCTTTGGCAGTTACGGGTTGGGGTTTTTTTCATTTTTGAGATCTGCTTGTGGTTTTTGGGGGGGGGTGTGTGTGTGTGTATATATATGTAAAGTTAGGGTGGTGTTGAACAACAGCATATCCTGAAATAAAATTGTGCATATGTATATTAAAATAAAACATATGGGATTTTGTTTTTAAAATGTCATGAATTTGAAATTTAATTTTGAAAGTACCTAAATTGCGCTTGAGCTGCAGCCACTTTGCCGGGATTGCAATAGGAGGATATTTACAGTCAGGTTTTCTAGTGAAGTTTTTCTTTCCTGTTGTTACATGAAAGACTTGCACAAAGAGGAGCAACTGACTGCAACTGTAGTTTATGTCATCAAACAAATGGGAGGAAATAGCTCAAGAGCTGCTGTTCTCAAATGTATATGTTAAAGAGCTCAGTCCTGGCCTTGCGAGCTCTTGAAGGGATTTTGAACTTGACTAGTCCTCTCGAATGTTGGCGTAGACTTGTAATATGATGATAATACAGGCAATGAGTTTCCTAATGACTGGATTAGTCTTATCGAATCTTCTTTATTTGTAATTGCCTCTTATAGAGTCTGCTCCCCATCATGTCTTTCTAGGACTGGCCTACTAAATTTGGCACAGAGAATTACAACTCTAAGACAGCTATTTTGCAACCTAGGTTGTGTGTCTTTTTTCTGCATGTATTAGTGAGTACAATTGCTATTCTGTATCTTTTTTCTGGTGGTGCTTCTGCTTGTTGCTCTTCTGTGGAGATGGTTGCTATCCGAACGTGCTACTCCCGCAAAGAGGCCTCTGAAAGTTATTCGACAAGTATAGTTGTCATCTCTAAATAAGCAGTTTTTCTCTGTTGGCTTCTGTGCAGGTGGTGTCTTTTAAGCAGCTGCAATACTGTCATTGCTTGGGGAAAAATAAGTAAGGGGTAGCCCTAGCACAAAAATGCTTCTAGTAGATAGGGGTAAGGTACAGTGCTGTTTGTTGCGCTTGAGAAAAGTATTATAGTAATTCACGTCAAAATGTGAACTTTTCTTGACAAAGCTATAGAAATAGGAAAATATTACCTTAACTATGTGTCGCTATAGTTAAAGAAGAATGACTTCTGTTAATCCAGTTGTCAGGAGGGACCAGATTTTTCTAGGCTCCATTATCCTTTTGGTTGAGAAAGGCGAAAGGAGTCACTGGAAATTCCATGATCTCTTTTGCCAAAAATCATCTGATGTCAAGTCAAAGATCTTCCCAGGCAAGCGTCTCATCAAGAGGAATATTGAGACTGTGATATAGTTGTCTGTTGTTATCAGAGTTTAAAGCTTAAGAGTAAAATTTGCTTTAGAAATATAAATACTTTAAAAATAGAAAATGTAACTATTGAGAGTTTATGCACATGAATATAATATTTGAGGATATATAAAAGAAAAAACTCACTTTTATGTGATCATACTTCATAAAGATTTACTTAGATGCTTTCAGATTTATTTTTGACTTTTTCTTGCCATTTGGCAAGTATCTTTCTGTGTTTCTAGTGCTTCTCGAGCTCTTTGTGCACCAGCTCTGACACCAACAGGAAAGTGCATAGTTTTGCTGCAGGGCGATGGGGTGAACCTCATTTTTATATTTGTGCTCACACCATAATAATGACATTTTATTATCTCTGGAACATGACAAATTTTTAAAGTGATAGGAATATTATGTATACTTTTGCTTGGTTTATTTTTAAGTACAAAATGCTACATATGGAAGGAGTGCCTACTGTGTTCCAGCTGTGCTTCCTAAATTTCGTTAGATAAAAAAATACATACGTTATTAAGGATCCTGAGTTTCTGAAAATCAGATTGCTCAGTCTCCTTTAGTTTTGAAATAAAATTCTAATTAACTGCCCACAGACAGGACAACAGGGTCTGTATTGAATGAAATTAGGAAAGAGGAAGTATGGAGACGCCAGTGCAATTACTTCAAGATCTGAAAAACACGATGCATAAACAAGTGCCAAAAGAAGGTGATTCCTTAAGTAAGAGGGGATTGAGAGGGTGAGAAGACAGATATATTGAAGAGTATTGCAAAGCTGGGGGGGGTGTATGGCAGGTAGGGGAAGAAATAGATCGAATTGCAGCAATGAAGATTCAGCGTGGAGGAACACTGTTGTCTACTGGAAGTATTGAAAGGTTGGAATAATCACCTGCGGGGACAATGGCGCTTCCATTGCCTGAGGTGTTTAAGAACAGGTTGGAGTACCTGTATTGTTCCTGCCAGATAGGTTAGTTGTCATGCCCTGGGGCTGAGTGATGGACCGTCTGACCTTTGGAGGTTCCTTCCACTCCTCCTTCGGTTAGCAGACCTCTAACTACACATTGCACAGATTTTAATAGGATCAGAGTACATAATTGATACATGCAGAAACCTATTTTCCACCTCTGTGACCTGTTTAACGGTTCTATTTCAACTGGAATATTTTATATCTGTAAGAAAGGCTATGGTAGTTGTCAAGTGAAGGTTATGTTTTTCAGTGGATTTGTTTTTTTGGGGGGTGTTTCTTGCAGGACCATGCTGTAGTGAGTACCTGTTCTCCTCCCATTTAATTACTCTTCTCTGCTGTAATGTTGCATCCAGGCCAGTTATAGAATTGTTATTCTACTTGGAAAAACTGAGAGGATTCATGGAGTGCCTTGTAGGGAAGAAGTGTGGCCTGAGTGTGGATCAGAATGAGCAATTGTTCCGGCTGGCTGCATGCATGCACGGGGTAGAAACTGCTGATTTCACTAGACTACAGCTTGGCATTTGGTTCATAGGTAGGTAGCTGTGTTCAACAGCAAGCTTTGTAATCCCGCTTAATTTCATTTTATCTGCGAATATGTATCCCCTTAGGAAAAACTAATTTCTTAGTGGGACTAGCAGTAAGAGGAGGTATAATGTGTGACATGGAGGTTGTGTATCTATTGCAATGATAAATGTGAGAAGAAGTCGTGTGTTTTTATAATGCTTCATTACCTGCCTTCTTGACCATGAGCAGAAGAGTGAGGGAAGCGGAGAACTGATTTCTTCACAAGACATTATTAGCCATAGCTAAAGAGTATACTTGCGCTTACTTACACAGCTGTGGCTTCATATCTGTGTATGGTTTGCAGAGAAGGTAACTGCTACTGGGAATATGTTAAAATGCAAATTGTTATATTCTCCAGGTAAATAATAAAAAAAAAAACCACCTTCCTTTTATTCAGTTAAAGAGGATATAGTGGTTGGTTGATGAATGCTTGAGTATTGAGTGCCCTATTAGTAGCTACATAAGTAGTAGTAGTTAGAAAAAGATATGATTTTATATAGTATAATAAACAGCTGTGAATTAATATAGTATATAAGTATGTGTCAAATTTACAGTGTGTAAGAAGTGTCATTGGCTTGGGTGGGCTTTTGTAGACATTTAAGCCACTAGTATATTTGGGTCAGTATGAATGTATTAAAATGAAAATGCTAAGGTTTTTAAATAAAGTTTCATGCCACTAGGAAGACATTTTTAATCTCATTGATATCACCAATGCCATTAATGTTAAAGCTTTGTCAGCATTTTTACACAGGTAGTCTTTGAAATGCGACTTGCTTCTTTAGCTAATGATGAGATTTTATATCAGTTTCTTAGCATGCATGTTTCTCAGCAAACAGTCTGAAACACAGGATTTACTTGGAAAGCAGTATAGTGCTATTTTATATATATTTTCCCCAGGTGTACAACTTAAGTGTTTATAACAAAATGCAATTGCAGTTTCCAGGGAAAGGCAGGGAGGCGTGGGCCAAATCAGAAGGCATGTTAAGAAGAGAAACCCAAAGAATTTAATTTTTTAAGCTAGTTGCAACTTCCTAGAATATGAGTTCTTGGGTTTTTTGAATGGGATTAACATTTCCCTCGTTGCTGTAACATTTTTCTCGTTGTTACCAGCACTGTGTTTCACGAGAGGTGGTGTTCTCCGTCTCTAGATGGCAGTCACTGGTAGGCAAAGGGCAGGATCGTTCTGGGTTGCTTGGCCTGGACCCTGCAAGTCTCTACACCGGTTGGCTTCTCTGGTTGGAATTTTTATGGTGTTAGACAGCA
Source organism: Stercorarius parasiticus (assembly GCA_013396915.1). Taxonomy (NCBI): domain Eukaryota; kingdom Metazoa; phylum Chordata; class Aves; order Charadriiformes; family Stercorariidae; genus Stercorarius; species Stercorarius parasiticus. The sequence goes on along the minus strand of VWZL01005283.1, from coordinate 88,205 downwards.
ATAAAAGTGTCACCTCAGCTTCTCTCCCTGCAACACAGATACTATGATGAAAGAAAAGAAAAAAAGGGGGGGGGGAGGGCAAAAAATAAGAGAAACTGAGAAAATGTTGCAGGGAAACATTCACAAAAGAGACCTTTAGTAATGCTGCCAATAGTGAAGAGATTTTTTTTATATCAGTGAGACTTTGTCCTTAATTAACAAAAATAAATTTGTTTATAATGGGAGAAATGACGGTTTCCCATTAAATTTGGTTTCAAAGAGTAAAATAGATTGACCAAGGTGCAACCAGGGATAACAGGAGTGGAGGAATGTTTGATTATAATCTCATTTAATCGAGTGAGGATTTTCTCACAGTCTCATGAGCATCTGTTATTGAAGAAATAGTTCTCCTTTTGCTTAAGACCTTGTGTCTTCCACCACCCCCTGTCCATGCATCCTCCCTTTGCAGTGTCCATCCTCACTTAATTTTCAAACTCCTTCCCATCATTTTACAGGTAATTCCTTTCTTTCATGCTTGTTAGCAGTCAGTCTCTTGACATTCCACTCTATCTCTTCTCTTTAAAGTTAGGGTGGGCTTTAAGTTTTTTTCTCTCCCTTTCTTCACATAGGTGCTGTTTGCCTTCCTAACTCGTCACTACTAACCAGTTTCATGCAACATTACCATTAGAAAAGGCAGCAGCACCCAAGCAAAGGAACAACAGTTTCTCAGCACTTGCTGTGTAGGGCTGATTGCACTTCATGAGATGAATACTGCTTGATAAGAAAGCTATTGTTATAATAAATACAGTTCCAAACCAGGAATTAATCTATACATTTTATTGATGTCTGGTTTCCAGCGCGGTGCTAAATTACAGTCTTGTTTACATGCGTGCAAATCCCAAGAAACTCTCTGGAAAGCGCTGGAGCCATTCTGGGTTTATAGAGGTATACTTAAGATCAAGTTTTGGCCTTCTGTTTCAATAATAAGAAAATGATTTACTGTTACATTGCATATTGTGTTAACCACCAGCATTAGTAAAGGGGCTGTGATCCTGTAAGCACTTTGAAAATATTCTGCAGGACATTTTTTGCACTAAGAAAGAGTAACCGGAAATTAAATCCTGATTTTTCCTTAATACAATCCTAGCAACAAGCTTTGAATTTCTTAACATACTACTTTAATTGGGGAAAACTACTGATTTTTGAAAGGAAAGGTGCTTCAGTTGCAGAAGAATGAAAAAGCAACCAAAGCTTTAATTATGTCTTTATTTTTACATGTTTGTAATGAAAAATACCATTTACATTTTACGCCAAGTTCTACAATTCACAGTCAAGTGCATTTCCCGCGCCAGTTTGAGAAATGTGGGCTATGGTTTGTGAGGGAAAGCTTTCTGAGAGGTAGCAGTAATTCAGTACAGTTTTCTGTGTGAAGTTCATGTGCAAGAAAGACAAGATAGAGATAATTCTGGTATTATGTCAGGATTACATATTAGGATGACAGGTATCATAGTCCCTAATAGATTGCACAGTACAGAGATAATGAAGAGTGATGCTTTCTGTTCCCAACCCTGCCTTGGGCCTGGTAGGTAACTGGGCAAATCACTCCTCCTCCCTCAATTTCTCTGTCTGTAGAAATGGTGATAATGATGTGGATTATTTTGTGTTTCATTTTGAGGTCTAAAGGGAGTACATAGAAATGAAGCAGTAGGGACAGGGTGGGAAATACAAGGTGTTAAAAACAAGGTGGTAAAATAAGCATCTGTATTACAGGCAGCTTTGTACTGGTAACTGATTATAAAATTATTGATTCTACTGTTCTTTCCCGTTGAGGGTATTACTACATACTTGTTCAAAAGATTGTAGAAAAAAACACTTGCAATTTCTTCCGCTAGCCTATCTTTCAGCTTCTTATTCAGAATTTAGCATAAGGTTTTTCTGCTTTTATTCTTGCCCATTACCATCCCCACGAGGGACAGTTAAAGCTGTAGTTAATGGAGGATAAGGACAGCAAAGGTCTGTCTGTCTTTCGTTTCTCTATCTCCTCCCTTTCTATCTCTCTGTCTCTCTTTGGCCATTGAAAATGTAGGTCATATTGCATCACCATAAAATGGAACAGTCAGAAAGGTGTTTGAAAAATGCTGACATCCTTAGCCCGGGGTGCATGCCAGTGTCCTTTGTTTACATTGAGAATAGTGGTGTACCTGTGTAAGAACCATCATCTCTGTTAAGGTTAGTGGTATGGTACCTAAATTATGAGTCAGATTTTAAGATGACTTTCATCTGCCTGCAGTAATTTAAAATTAGACAGATAAAATGCAGCCACTCACAATAATGATATACATGAGGAGCTAATTTGAAATCTTTAATCTGCAATAACCGTGACGGTGTAGTTTGAATAATATTACCTTTAACAGAGAAGCTCAGTAATAAATTTTGCAAATCATGTTAATCATGTACGCTGCATTGTCTTGATTAGCTGTGCCTTTCTGTCTTGAAAAGTACGTTTATATTATATGTTTGTATATTCTTTTTAACATTACTATTTTACTTCATGCACCCTTTTAAATGAGCCAATCAGGATTTTATTTATTTAAAAAAGTGGAAAATCCTGATGTCCGGTGTCTTATTGCTTGCTACCAGCCTTTTATTGTTTGTGTTTCTGATGTAATACAAGTTGCAATTGGTATGAAATATTCCTATGGCACAAAATGCAGAATATATCTTTTTCTTCTCTATAGATGTATATAAATACCATTTTTAAAGAAATGGATAAATATAATTTCAACTGTCCTTATTTATCTTAGTTTGCTGCAGGAAGCTAATGTCTTTTATGGATTGAACTTTCAAATGGTGGTATAAATCATACTGCAAGATGCAGGTGTTTTGAAATATAAGACAAGATACTCGCTTACAGAATATCTTCCATTATTTCTGAAACCGCATATTTTTTTTAACCTTTCTGTTCTTTGCTTTGTGTGGTTGTACTTAAGCAGTTGAAGTGCAGTATCCAAAGGCTTCTTATGACTTTGTTAATCTTACTGCTAAAGAAGACTTCTAAGTTGAAAGAGAAATTGTTGGAAGGTAAAACTAAAATTAGGGATTACGTGATTTGTTGAGCAATATAATGAATGCAAATCTTTTCCTGTTGCCATTAGACAAAGGAAAATGACAGTAGTCAAAGTTGAGACCCCTCAAGTGCACTTTGGTGTGCATAATTATTTTACAATTTTTATCAATTTATTTAGAAATATCCGAAAGATGTTGTTGCTTCTCCGTTGACTAAGATATTAATTATTTAGTAACTAAGATATTAGTTATTTAAGTTTGACCCTTCTCATTATCCATGAAGATACCTATGCATGTTTGAAGTAGTTTCAGAATAACTTGTATCATTATTATATTTTGCACCGAATATTCCGTTGCATTTGTGTTTGCACAAATAGTAGTAAATAATTAGGTAATTCAGAGAAATATTTTATATTGGTATACATAGGAACTATATGAAATGTCAAGATGCTGCAATTTTGTACTTGGTATTTACAGAAGTTTGGTATCTAGTCTCTATTTGAAGCATGTAGCTAGTACTTATTTTTTAATCTATGAAGATGTAAAGAATTGTGTCTCCCAAAGGGAATGGGAGGGCCAGCTATGCAGTTGGTAGAGCTCCCAGTTCTTTTACCATCTTTGACCCCCTGAGATTCTGTAGTTGGTGGGTCCCAAGTCAGTCTCCAGTACAAATGAGATTAGCCTAAGAATTGCTCTGATTTACCCTTGAGCTACTCGCTAGCCAGAACCACAGCCCTGAGCCTTCTGCTGGCCAGCTCGCGTTCTTTCAACACACACCTCCTGCACCTATTTTTCCAAGGGACAGAGTAAGACCTCACTAGCTTATCCCCGTAATTATAAAATGTCTAAATGAAGCCCAGTATTGGGGTGATTATACCTAGCACGCCCAAATCTTTGTGTAAGTGTAGCCATGGTATTTGACCTTAAATTTGGATATTTAGTAGATAACAAACGAGAATTTCCAAGATTTAGGCACATCCTTTGGTGTAGATTTCTGACAGCTGAAAAGAAAAAGGCTTAAAGGAGTTTGGATAGCTGAGGCATTAGTTTTGATACTTTTGAAAGTTAGGGATGCTTTATCGCATACATTCACATTTCCTTTATTTTAGTAAGTTGATTTGCAATTACAATTCTCATGTAAATGTGTTTCCCCTTAAATGGATAATATGCATTAGTCATTGTAACTGTGTTTTTATTATATACATCTGTGTAGATACAATTTTGACTGGGGTATAGCTTTTGCTCTGCCAGGCTGCGGTTTCCTGTCTTGCATATCAGTAACTCCTCAAAGTGTTAAATAGCAATTGTAACCAAGTTTCTTTGATAGTCAGGCATCGAGAGTGACATAATGCTCAGTCTGCTTCCCCGGTTTGAAAATGCAGCCTTTTTCCATTTTCTTGGATTGCTGCTTTGGCTATTTTTGTCATCTTTCCATCTTTCAACTGGCTCTCCCTTTTCCAGGGTACCAAAGCGCTCACCTTCTGGAGAGAGAGCTCCTCCTGGTTTATTCTCAATCATCCCATCGCTTCCTTGCATTACTCTTCGCTGACAGTTGTGGTTGTAATTGACCTGCTGTAAATTCTCAACAAGAATCATTCCTGTTCTTTGCCACCCATTATCCAGAGAAAGAGTTCTCTTTAAAGGGTCGTTAAGCTGTCACTTTACTCTTTTGAAACTTATTCTCTTAACTTCCTTCAAACTCGACTCCAGATGTAATCCCTACAGCAAAATTCACAGGTGGTGACATAGTACGCTCTGATCTCTCATATATAGGAATAAAATTTTTGCTGATCCTTCCTTCACCCTCATCTGGTCCATTTTTTTGTACTTACCACTTACTTATTGCCCTACTCCTAGACTTTTAAGTCTCTGGAGAAGTCTTCTGTTTTATAGGTAGTTTTTGTTTTCATTTTTGCATGAAGCAATGGAACTTGCCTTTCATGTAACAAATAACATTTACGTCAGGGTAAAAGAAAGGGTGTTTTGCATGCAGAGCTCTCATATCCCCTAAAGAAATTGGGGTAGAGATGAAGGAGCGAGTTAATTTCACAGCAGGGAGATCATATGCTTGAAGGAATTGGGACTTCGAGGCTAAACATTGAATGATCTTCTGTGAAGGGAATGGTCCGTATGAATTCAGTTTCCTGTCCTAAAAAAAAATGAAGGAGAAAAAGGATTTTTGACAAACGCCACATTTCTTTTCCCAGTGAGCAGCAGCAAGAGCTGAAGAGAAAGTTTTATACTGTAGTATTCAATGAGATTTGTATGTGTAATAAGGAAATACAATGTTTTCTGAGACTTCTACTAGTGTAGAAATTTGTTAACAATCACTTTTATTAACCATAAAGCGGAACAATGACTACACAGGAGAGAGAGAAAATACTACTGGACTTGCTCTCGAGTGTTGTCTGCTGCAGACAAGAAAATTTTGGATTTCATTGAGTAACTAGAATATGATTAAGCTCGGATGTGCTTCTTAGGATCAAGTATGTCACTGAGCAGGGTAAAGCTCTGAAGTTGTAAATATATCTGTAGGTGATCTCAGTCAAGATAGTGTCAGCTGCTAAGCTGCAGTTTAAAAGAAAAGAAAAAAAAAAAAAGGGTTTTATCCTCGGTGCATAAGAAGACTTTAAAGACGTGAACTCTGTTTGCAGACAGCTTCCCAGGGGAGCAGCAGAAGCCAGGAAAAGCTTCGTTCTGCACCTTCCACTGGGACAGAGCCCCGCAGCCTGTGGGACGGCTTGGATGCCCTCTTGGACTGCATTCCTCTTGTCTGGACTTTAATCCTTGGAGGGGAAAAAAATAGTTTTCTCTGAAGTGTCATCTGGTCCCAGCGCTAGATTGGCTTATTTATATTTATCTTCATGACTTTTGAGTAGATGAAAAAAAAATCACCAATTAAACTTCAAAGCACTTATAAAAATCGATTATTTGATCTTTAACATAACCTGTGCACAAGGATGGCTGAAATTTTTTTAAAGTTTTAACAGGGCTTTGGTTTAGCTTTAACCAATGAGACATCGATTTATGCTAAACCAAAGCAAACCCGGCTTTAATTTGGTTTATATAAACAGTAAGTTTACAAGCATTGAATGAAAGGATTTTAAAAACCTGAGCTTGAGATGATGAAAGTTCATTTCGTGGGAAAGGCCTCAATCTGCACATCTCTCTAATTTTTCTTAAATTCTTCATCAGTGATACAGTAATAGTCACTAATGACTATTACGTGAGGGATCATTTTTAGCTATCCGTGTTCTATGACATGGTGGTAAAAATGTCAATGACTGTGCACCGGGAGCCCCTGTTGTTGGAGTCGTGCTATATTCTAGAAAAATCCTGTGTAGAAAATCCAGCGCTGTGGTGTTACCAGCTTGTGATACAGACGCACAACCGTCTGCTTGGAAACCTGGTCAGTACTAGTCGATGTAAGTGCAGTAACTGGGCTGAAGATTGAGATTTCATCCAATGCATACCTTTCTGGTAATGTCAGGCTGCCATTTAAAGGGCTGCTCTGTACATAAGAGTGCATAACAGCTCCCTGCTTACCTTTCAATTTTAAATCCATTGCAGAAACTGTATTTGCAAAATTGATAAAATGCTTCGTATTAGTTTTTAAAAAGATACATTTATAGTTATGAAATGGAAATAAGGTTTCAAATCTCTTATTGCTGTACTTCTTGTTTGTTTGTTTGTTTTCTTTCAGAATTAATCAGGTACAAGTTAGAAAAAGCTTCCAAAATCTGAACAGATGAAGATCAATTGATAAATCAAGGCAGCGATTCACCATACATTCAAGGTACTGTGACATGCTTACCCAAATATTTTCCTTAAGCATAATATTCACATACTTTAGATGTGAGAAGCGTGGAGAACAGGATATTAGCAGGGTTGCAAAGCAAGTCTGAAGTGTTACCAGATGCAGTGGGGAGACTTCTTTTTTTTTTCTTTTTTTTTCTAAAAATGCAGGTGGTTAATATATGTTTCAGTGGGAAATAAAGCAACCTTACAATCAACCTAAAGGGAGTTCAATGCACAGAACAGTCAAACTTAAAAAGATAAAAATAAGCTGGATTATATATCTCAATAACTTAGATGAATTGATTTGGACAAGTAAAATGTGGCAGACAGGCATAATTTTTGTTTTATTTATTATATTTTAGAAGAAGTAAACTTCTTTTTCTGAATGATTATTTTTGTCTATTTCCGTGTTTCCATGATACTTTAAAGCATTTGAAGGCTGTTAGGCTCTGGTATATACCGTAGCCTACCAGCTGCAGCAGTTTTGTTATCTTACAAGTTCAGAAAGTAGAATTGTAAACTGAGGTAAAGCCTGTGCAGTTGCCTAACACAGTGAGGTTATTCTCCGTGATTAGCTTTCCTGGCAGAATGTTAGGAAAAAGAGAACATGATGATAATAAATAGAAATCTTGGCTAAAAAGCTGCTAGTGCAGATTATTTTTTCAGGTACTGCTAATTCACTGAAACAATATCTGTTTGTTTCTGTTTCCCTTACACTTATCTCTACTCTTTATCATCACATGCATTTCACTATTTTGTGTATTCTTGCTTGATATTACGAAAGAAAAGACTTCACTCTAAGTTTGCATTTTTCTTGAAGAATCCAGTCTGTTATAGCCTGGATAGTATTTGCTGTGCAAATCATCTTTTAATGTATTTTAAAATAGATTGCAGCAGAAAGGGCCATTACAGTTAACACGGAGCTGGTCTACAGAATTTAAGTGGCAGAGTTAATCTGGGCTGCAGAAAAGTGAGGAAGTTTGTCATGCTGTGGCTCTTGCAATATGTAACATTGGAAACTGTATTATCGGAGGTTTCTATAACAAAATGCTTCCTGCGGATTTTCCAGCAGCCTGGGAAGAGGCTGTGTTAGTGAACCCAGAGTGCCTGGGGTTGCAAACTAAAATTGGCATAGTTCTTATCTACTTCCTTGCTCCTCGTCACTAAATAGGGATGCAGTACCTGGCATATTTTCATGCAATCATAGGAAAGTTGAGATTGCAAGAGTCCTCTGGATATCATCTGGTGCAACCTTCTGTTGAAAATAGGTTATCCAAGGCCTGGTCAAGCCAAGCATTGAGTATCTCCAGCAAAGGAAAGTCCACCATTTCTCTGGGCAGCCTGTTCCAATGTTTAATTGTTCTCACAGTTAATATTTTTTTCTTGTATCCAGACAGCACTTCTGAAGCAACTTGCGCCTGTTGCCTCTTGCCCTGACACTGTGTCTCTTGTGAAGGCAGTACCTCCATCTTCTCTTTTTTATCTTTTATTTGTTGGAAGACTGTGATTACATGCCACGTGAGCCTTCTCTTCTTTAGGCTGAACAAACCCAATTCCTTCTCATTTCTCAGTAAGTTTTCCAACCTTCTAATCACTTTGTTGTCCCCCTGCTGGACCCTGTCCAGTTTTTTTAACGTGTCTCTTGAACTGGCCAGTCTTCTAGCCTGTCACAGTCTCTGTACATAGTGGCACTTTCTTCACGTGTATCTACCTGTATTCTCAGTTTTGTGTCATCTGCAGCTTTGGCGAGGATGCATTTACTCCCATCACCCAGATCATTTTAAAAGATATTGAATAGGGTTGAATCCAGTGTCAACACCTAAGGAACTCTGTGACTGATTGCCAGTTTGATGTTGAGCCATTACCACCCCTTGAGCACAGCAGTTTAGCCAGTTTGCCAGCAATCTCATAGTCTGCTCTCTTAGCACCCTTGCGTGCATTCTGTCAAGTCCCATAGGCCTGTCCATGTCCAATTTGTATGGTATTTTGTTGCTAACTTGCTAAGCATGTGGTCAGTGCAGGCAGCATCAGCAAGCAGCAACTGGATGTGAGAAGAATGGTATAAATTTAAATTTCCTTGTGCCAGGGTTCTCGGGATCCTTGATTTGATGTTAATCTGCATGCCAAAATTCTGAGGTATGCGGTCTTCACATCATAGCTAGGCATCATTGTGGTCTCAGGGAACTCTTGAGTCCTGTGGGCTGTGCTTGGACCCTGGGTCTTCTGCCTCAATGAATTGCCAAGGAGCCGTGTAGACAAGCTGGCAAGAAACCAGGCAGGGTTATGAAACCTCGCATGGTAGTTAGCTTCCTGGAAGAGCATTGATATCAAACTGTTCCCATTGAGTGCTTTGATGTCAATAAATGGAAATTCAGCACTAATGTTTGGTTACAATTGACCTGAATAGCTGTGTATTTTAATCATTATAAATTGTAATACTGTATTCTCTCTGTATAAATGAGAATTTAAAAGGTCATACCCGTTTCTGATAGCTCTGATTAAAATGATTCAGCTGCTAGCTAGGTTGCCAAAATTGTTTTAACATTTCCAAATTCAAAAGGTGATTTCAATACTTTATGTAAAATTAATAAACATTAGTTTAATTTCCAAATCATCAACTGGATGTATTTTGTGCAGTTTTATCTATTTACCTTTAACACTTGAAAACTTTGTGTCACTGTTGGTGTTTTCTCTGTAAAATTCTTTTCAAGAATTGACAGTATTTAGTAATATCTAAGCAGGGCAAAGATCTGTTTTCCTGTATTCCTTATACTCCTTATTCTGCTTTAGATCACTATGACATCAATTCTTGCAGAAATTTGTCTTGCATTTAAGACATATTTGATAGCTAAGTAAATAAGGAAGTGTTTGCAATGTTTGCTAGATACTGTGTATTTTATTAACGCATGGCAATGACATTGGCTTGTAATTTGGGTGTAAAAATGTTATACAATCTTCAGCATAAACATACAGGGGCATCTATTGCATTCTCATCCTAATGCAGAATTCTTCACAGATTTACTTACATTTATTAGCCACCATTCCCCTATTCCTTCTCCTCAGAAAAGGATAGTTTAAATTACTCTTCTAATCTTAACAATATTGTTCTTCCCCCTGGTACAGGTAGTTTATAGTAGGTATCCACAATAATTTCATATTCCAGTATTTAAAGTAACTGTCTTCCAGCACTTCTGAGCATCTTCAGCTCCCCCTTTGAAGTGTTTCTCATAAATAAAATTGTCCACATCAACCTGTTCCCAGGATCTGTGGGAAAAGGATAATAGACTGCCATGATTTGCTGTATGATTTTTTATTGTGTGCTACTCATGATTATTATTGTGCAGGATCATGGTCCTGTGTATAGTTATAAAGGGAGAAGTTGCTTGATTTCACTGGAGGTGAGAGTGTATGACCGATTACCATAATGAGTTTTTCTTAATGTATTAATATTTTCCGATAGTGGGTCTTAAATGAAATGGTCTGTTTTGTTATGGCTGGATAGTTCTCCCATCATCCAGACATCCTGATTTATATGAACTTTTTATCTCTTGCTTCCCTAATTGCACAATTATATCCTTATACCTCTCATACTGGAGACATATTTTTAAAATGCACAAAATGTACTCCCAGTCCCACCGCTGTCAGCAGGAGCTGACGGGAGGGTCAGGACTTCCCTTCAGTGCGTCAGCTACAGGAGTTGTCATTTCATGGTGAACCTCATCTACCAACAAGTCTTCACTAATAATATTTGTTCTTAGTTTTTAAGTCCATTTTGATCATTTCATACCTTTTGGATAGAATTAACTAACTTGATTTCCTTTAATGCTGTAATGCCCCTCAGATGATTTCCTTGACAGACTTTTTTGTGAATTCACTGTTTTTCTTTCTTCTGAGTACTGGTAAAGTTGACACCCGTGTACCTTCTCCCCGTCTCTCCCTTCCCACTTCAGTTCTTGCGTCCTTTCACTTTCATTGTGGAAAATCATTGGTGAATCATTATCATTGTTCTTAGGAGAGTTTGGCTGCAGATTCATCCGTCCTTTTTCATTCCAGTTAAGAGTTCTCGTACCTCAGGTCCTATCTGGAGACTGTCTTGTGGATTCTCACTGAGCAGCTGAGCTGGGTATTCCCCGTTGGAATGGCTTTCCCGGACCACCCAGCAAAAGAATGAAACCTGCCGGTACAGGTGAAAAAATGCCTGCAGTCTCACGCCACAAAATAACCATCCTCTACAGTTTTACGCAGTTGCATGCTGTTTGTAGGCATACGTTTAATCATAGTTTCACCAACCATGATTAATATGTTGTTAAATCTATTTAGTGAGGTTTAAAACTGTGGGTTTTCCTTTTTTCCTTTCTTTCCATTTTCAGGCTGTGTTACAGTTTTATATGTTTGTTTATGCTTTCTTCACCCCATTATTTGGCTGTTTTCTCTACACCATCCACTGTTTTCTGCTGTTTTTCTGCCTCATGTTTTTCCCTCTTCACTTTCCATCTGCACTTAACTTAACTCTTCCATGTATTTTCTCTCCGTTTTCTGCATACCTATTCTCATTCACATGTAGGAGCAGTCTGTAGGTATTCACACACCATCTCAGTCCCAATGCTACTTCTTGTGCTATTTTGCTTCCTCAGTTAAGCCCTTTGAATTGTAGCGTTTCTGGACCAGTGCTTATTCTCTTAAAGGAGCGTTGGCTTCTGAGCAGCGCTTTCCACACTCGACTCTTCTGCCCCACTCCTGAGCAGATTCGTCCCGCTTAATTCTGGATGCCTAATGAAGGTGTCTAATTTATGTGCGTGGTCATCCTTGACTACTTCTGTGGTCAGCGGGAAGGGAGGGGATGCTTCAAAAAGTGCTTTGGAGCAGAAAGGACCAAACTGATCCCAAAAGTATCCCTGATTGCCAAGGGAGCTTTGGATGACTATACTCCTGACCTGGATGTCTCAAATTTGTAATAGCCACCTCTGTTTGAAGTCTACGGCTTGTACATGTGTTTTCGATTCTGATCTCCTTCTAAAATGATGGATTTTCAGGGTTTTCCCTAAAATCATGAATGCATCCGTGTATAGCACTATGGAAGCAATTTAAGAGAATTGAACTTGCGTGCTTAAAAAAAATCCCCAAAACACAAATTCAGCCTAGTGAGTTTGTGGGGAAAAGAAAATTCTCTTCACCCCCAGTCCTTGTAAAATGAAGTTTTTTCATCTGCCCCTGTTCCTGTGCTCTGACTAATGGGTCTTGTGCATTGAGTTGATGAACTGATCTTTCTGCTGCCACTTTCCTCCCTCTACTGGAATATTGATGTATTCACGACACAGTGGGAAAATATTTTACTAGCGGAAGAAGGTTTACTAAAGGACAGCCTGAGGCCCAGGCTGCAGAATTACATCTTGAGTGGGAATAAAGAAGAGGGGGGGGAAAAAAAAGGAAAAGCCGTGAAAAAGGGAGGGGGGTGGGAAAAAAAAAAAAGCAAAAAACAGCTAAAAACATGAAACAGAGGAACACAAAGAAGAAACTGCTGCCACAGTACATTTTTAACAAACTAACAGAAAGTCCTGTGAAAAACAGGTTCTTCAGAGGCTGGTGATTTGTTGGCATGCTGTGCAGAANTTATTTTTTTTAATTTTTTTTTCTCGCTTTTAAAGTGAGCGACTCGATGAGTTCGAAACCGAGAAGTTGATATATCGGCTTTTAAAAAACCAGTTAACTAATCGATGTCATTTTGCCAAATTAAGCCATTTTATTTGTGTGTAATTTGACATACATCAGTAAAGTTGTTCCAATCGCTCCCGGCGGCGTCCTCCCCCCCCGCCTCCCCGCCCGGGGCGGCCGTTCAGCGGCC
>VWZL01005283.1:60192-74884 GCA_013396915.1 Stercorarius parasiticus | reverse complement strand
CCCCCCCGCCTCCGCCTCCGCCTCCAATGTCGCGGCCGAGTTCGTTGTCCGGTACGCGGTTCTCGGGGGCGCAGGAGCGGCGCGGAGCGGGCAGCGCCTGCCCCAGTTCCTGTAATCCGGGACACGGTGCGGGGAGGTCTGAACCAGTCCCTGGAGGCCGGCACCTCCTGCCCTCCATTCAGCCCGGGCTCGGGGTGGGGGGAGCCCCCGCTTCAGGTGAGGCGGCCCCCGCCGCTGACAGCGTCCCCCCCACCCCCGGGGACGAGACGGCGGATCGGTGTCTCTCCGAAGCTGTTATTTAGCAGCGCGTATCCCTGATGTGCTGGTTTATTCTCGTGGGGGAACGGGCTACAGGTCAGCCCCACTCTGTGACTCCTGCGGGCTCTGAGATCTTGTGGCTTTTTGGTTTTAGGAACAGCATTAGAAGAAAGTTTCAAAGAATATGGAAGAAACCGAGAAGCGATGCGACTTTGCCGAGAAGGTGAGTGCGATTCATTCTTGGAGAAAAGTTTCCCTGCTCGTAACTAGTTACGAGAGGATGTGCATGGGAAGGAGAAAGGAAACTACAATCCTGTCGCTTTGGATTTGGGACTTGTGGCCTCTCAGTGAGTGGTGTTTTTAGCATTGTTATTAAATCAATGTATAATCTCAAAACTACAAGGTAGGGCATAGGTTACTTATTGTCTTTACTGTGTTTCTAGTTGGATTTTTTTTTTTTTAAAGACTATAAATAGTCCTGAGGAAGCTGTGTGACCAGCACTGATAATATCTTCTCTTGAGCTAAAATATTTTGATTCTTAATGTAAACCATGTCAGTATTTGAACACTCATCCCTTTCTCTGATATGTCAGTATGTTATGTTTATTTCTTAGTGTACTGCTAAATGAGAGTCACCTTTCACCTGTGATTAGCAAAAGCCCATTAACAGCCCAGTTCGTTTGAAGAGTAATAATGCTACTTGAAGTTGTAAGCAGATGATGAATGAAAGCTATAGATTATTGGTAACTTTGTAACAAGGAGTGGAAAAAAACCCCACAGTGATGAGTCTCATTTGTGATGTTTAATTTCTTCTGTTTGTTTTTCCAGTTTAACAATTGTTTTATAGCAGGGAAATGTTTTAAAACTTGCCTAATATTATTGCTGCTAGCTTGCTTCCATTGGACTTTCTGAGAAGGATGCCATAGAATAGGCCTCACTGTTTTGAATACTAGATCGGTTAGACCCGAATAATTTATTTGATGCTGTTAGAAGTGGAAGACTGAGTTTGTAAACTTGGTTTGCAATCACAGAAGGCCGGACTTGCCAGGGACCTTAGGAGATGATCTGATTCAGCGTTTCTCTACTTGTGAGCTACAAACAGCAAATGAAACCTAAAGCAAGGTGACGTGGGCTAGTAGGATTGGGAGGCAGTGATCCATATTGAGGTTCAATCAAAATGTCTATTTATTGTAGAATTCCTAGTGTTGTTAAAATTTGGAAAAAATCAATCTCTAGGACCAGAGTCGGTGTTCACTGACCTGTAAGAGAGATGCAATAGACAGCTGTGCTGCGGCATTCAGAATCACGTGTGCCATTTTGCCATCTTCGAAGTGTAAGTTCTTAGGCATTTGAAAAATCAATTTATTACTTCATTGCTGAGTTCCAATCTAATAGTTGTGTTGGATATTTATTTTTCTGAATAGGCAAATCATTCAAGTGCTAAAACAGCATTTATAACAATAAGCATACACGTTATCCGAGTAAAGATTTTACTAATAAGGATTTTCAAACATTCTTTCTTATTTCTACCTCTTATAATGCAAGCATCTAAGATTTACAGATTTTAAAGATTAGCTGGCAGGGAGAAGAATAATTTTTTTTTTTTCCTCCCCTCTGGAGAGAGATCATGCAACTGTTTTTGCATAGGCTGACCACTGAGACACAGCTTCTCTGCACTGACTCCAATCATGTGAATGATTTATAGGGTTGTGAGTTGAAAGTTCATAAAACACTTTGAGAATTAAAAGTGAAACCTGGTAGCTCTGTCAGGCTTCCAGAAGTCTATTTATTTTGTTTGCTTTATGACATATGGATGAGACACTGACTTGGCGTATACCTGTAGCTGGTCTGTAGGGAGCTTGGCCTACTGCAAAAATAAAGCAAAAGAAAAAGTAGTATTAATTAAGTTTGCACTTAAAGAACCAGGGGAGTGGCAAAACATGCCAGCATCTGTATGTGTTGTGTTATCAAATGAGATTTGGAGAATACTGTAGCTGGTGCCTTTTCCCAGGAAGAATTTTGCATTCAAAATTGAGGAACAAACATTTATTAAATAATTGGATTGACTAAGTCATGGACCTTAAAGGTGAACCAAAGGTACACATTTTGTCAAATCAACTCTAACCTCAAGATTTTTGTCGTGGTACCACACAGTATTTTAAATACGGCTAACAACAGAACTCGTTGTGTAAGAAAGTTATTTCTCTACAGATTGGGAGTTGACTCAGAGGCCCAACTTCACAAAAGGATTTCAAGGTTATTTAGGCTAATTTAACCTTGCATTGCAACTCTTCCAGTTTGCATAAAAGAATTAAATATTCATGGCCTGGAGAGGGAGTGAAGGAGGCAACATGACTTTACAGTCCACTTAGTTCTTGGTTTTGAACCCAATTCTAATATTTTCTTTATTTAACAATTGTCAGCTTTCAGGTCAGGCCCCCACCTGCCTGCGTACCCACTGGGTTATGGGTTGTAGTTGTTTCCTTCCCCACATGCCGTTTCTCTGTGTCTTCTAGAGGGAATAGCTTCATCGTCAGCCTGTCCGGTGGCCAGAGGTGGATTTCAGGCTTGCAGGCAGTAGAGGCTGGGTCTCCTGAATGCAGAGCGAACGTTCCCATTGTCGTAACGCTGTATTAAAAAGGGGCTTAACATTACCAGCTCCTCCTTTTGTTATGCTTTAAAGGAAAAGAGTGATGCCTGTTATTCTTTTAAAGGAGTAAAGGACATAAATACGTAATTCCAGGACAACATTAGTAAGCTGTGGAGAGAGGCAGGATTTCAGACACCTTTGTCACTGGCATTTCCTATTTGCTGATCAGGCAGCTCCTCTCTCCGCGTGCTGGCGGTTGTGAAGCCTGATGAGCCTTAATACCTGTCAGCGATGCTAGTTCCACGTAGGGATCAGGAAACTAAAATTAGTTCATAGTCTCAAACACTTTTTCTGTATCTAACCCTCCTTGACGTAACCAAGCTCACATCGAAGTAAGAACTAGAAATTGAATCTGGGCTTCCCAAACTCCCAATGTTTGTGTCTCATGCTTCCCTGTTTCTTTTTCACTGTTCTTATATGCTGTCTAGTCTGCTAATCCATAATATGCAATCATCCCTGCTGGGATCCTGGCAGACCTTCACCAAAGCGAGAAACTTGCTGTATGCTTTCCTACATATTGCTTTTTGAGGCAGTAACGGTCCACGCTGAGCTTTCATGGAGAAATTAGAGTTGCAGAAATACGGCACAGGCCCAATGGACCCAACTCACTTTAGGTACGGAAAATCCCCAACAGATGGAAATGAGAAAGGAGCATCCTTCATCATGGGAAAATTTTACTTTAAAGTACCCTTTATAATTTACTGTGACTTTGTACACTGAAGTCTTTTTGTGATGAGCAATCCTATCAATGTAAGAGCGTGTTAGAAGCAAATGTATTTCAGTTATTTTCATATGTAGTTCACATGACAGAATCTTTTAGCTCATGCAGTCACTTAATTACCCACTGCTTGTGAACCAGCTAAAGGTGCGATTCCCCTGCCACACAGATCTTGCTGTGATGAAGCAAGTATAGCACATTGCATTGTAATCTGTAAAAGCATTCTAAAACAGCGAGGCAGAAAATCTAGCTTCCTTCATGCATTTTTCTTATACTTTAAAATGAAACTTTGCCAAAGTGCGTCTTTTAAACTTATTTTGTGTGATGCTGGGAGCGCGTGCCATCAGATACAGCCAAAGTGCTCACATATACTCAGTTCATCTTGGAGATGCAGCACACCTCAAAAGGTGGTTGTGTCTGTAGCATCTGATACTTTTCCATTTCAAGAAAATGATTCTTAGTGTCAAACTTTGTAATTAGCGCTTGAAACATTTTGGCGAACGAGTTCATTTTTTCAGGAGATTCTTGCTAACCTGTGTGAATTCGGTTTTCTTTTAAAAAATTTTTCTAGCCCATTATTGTTGTGAAGATGATGTCTAAATAGAGCTGTGTTTGTAAGCATAGAGTTCATTCGTGGTAACTCTGACAGGCTTCAACAGGGTGAACTTTTGCTTCTTGCAAAATTGGACAGCAGGTTGGCTCATTCCGCTCTGTGGTAGAGAAGCCCTGAGTAGAAACGACGATGCCTAAAACTGTTCATTGGGACTGGGGGCTTGACCCTCCTTTGGCCCCCCGAGAAACTCTAACTCTCCCCACAGTAAATTTCCAGTTGCTACCAGTTATCTTGTACGTTGTTTTAAATAAAACAAAAACCCCAAGCCACCCCCTCCGAGGCAGTAGTGGAGCGACAGAGAAAAAGAACCTGTCTGCTCTTAACGAAGATTGTCGTTACTTGCAGTGACACTTGTTAGTGTGTGCAACCCTTTTGAAGTGGCTGGGGTGAAAGTCTGTTAGATTCTTGTATTGACTCATGAAATAATTTTGAAATATGTATAACAATAAAAATGCAAAGCAAACCATAGCATCTCAGAATGGAAAATAAAAGTGTGGAGAACAGAAGAGAGACCTGGCTAGACAACTTAAAATTGTTTGAGTGTTTGGTTTTAATACCGCATTTGGTGCATGCCAGAACCATGGGGCGTCTTTACTAGAGCTTGAGCATCTCATTCTTTCAGTTACAGGTGCAGCCCCCTCTTTTTTTATTTTTTAATGTCCTTTGAGAGGCGAATCCCTTGGTGCTGCCCATTTCAAAAGCTTCACTAGCACTGTCCCCATACTTATAGCTAACTGGCAACAAAGGATAGGAGGACAGAGCGTTTGTAACTTGGGTCTTGAGCTTGATTTGATCAGTTGTCATTGATCAAGATTGTCGAATCTCGGCTAAAAAGAGGTCTTTGCCACCCTTACAGCATCCATACAGTCTGCCAGTGATTTGTTCGGTTTGTACTTGGGGCTTCTGAGAATCCCGAGGAAGTTTCTGATTGCACCCTGTACATACCTGACCTGTTTTCTATGAGGTGGTCCTCTCGATGGTCATGGAGGGAGATGCTGAGAAGGCAATTACTTTATCGTAGGGTGAGGTTAGTTGAGTGATGGTCACTGAGATGCATTAGATGCGCTCGGAGGTATTGCAGGTCAGAATTGATGCTGGCTGTATGGTGATGTAGCATGGTACCAGTCTTACAGTTTTTAGACTATACTGGTCTTAATAAAACAAGTATTGAATTTTCAGTGGAAATGCAGATTGTCAGTTTTTCGTAGATACCTTCAGAAGACATTCCGCAAGACTTTGTGAAGATCGGAATCTGCCAGGAGAGCGGGTGGGAGCAAATTCTGTTCAGCATCAAGTCACCTGATAACGGTTGAACTTCTGGTCTTGGACAGTTAATATGTCCTGGGGGAGGGGAGGGAGGTAGGAAAAGAGAGACTCCATGAACCTCTAGGGCATTCAGCAGGAGCTTTGAGATTTCATTATGTTAGGAAGTTACCAGAGCTGCGAGGGTACCAAGAGCTATGAAATGAACCCTTGTTCTTCTTGAGCCCGTGCTCGGCAGGGATGAGCAGTGAAATCCAGGACCGGGCCAGGAAGGCTCACTAGAAGCATCTTTATCACATAGAACCAAGGTCTAG
This sequence comes from Stercorarius parasiticus, assembly GCA_013396915.1. Classification (NCBI taxonomy): domain Eukaryota; kingdom Metazoa; phylum Chordata; class Aves; order Charadriiformes; family Stercorariidae; genus Stercorarius; species Stercorarius parasiticus. Next base: position 69,068 of record VWZL01005283.1, on the reverse strand, counting down.
AATTTTCCCAGCAGCAGGTTCAATAAATAATTAAAGCATTGGTGAAACTTTTGTTCCGATATTAAGTTGTAAATACAAGTAAGAGACAGCATCTTATTTCAGATTTAAATTTGTTTTTATTCAGTCTTGGGAGGTGCTCAGTTGAGTTGATTTTTGTTGTGTTAAATCATGTCAAAGATGCTTAGAGGGCTCTGTAGTCCTTGACTGCCTGCAAATACACTGTGAGAATTTTTAATAGATTGAAATAAATATTTTAAGGTAGCAGTACAAAGTGCCATGCTTCTTTTTTGACATTCTGCATAGCTATTCGCAGTCTGTAATCAGATAAATCTCCTCTTCATTTTTTTGCATTTTAATTGACTATTCACACAAAGTGTTTTAAGAATTTGTGGACTTGTTATTGTAAAACAATTACAAGGAGACTTTAGAAGTGCATTGAACTGTTTAAGAAAATTGTAGAGATTTTATGAGATAGCTTGAAAAACACGCAATTTGAAAGGATGCTACTTTTGAGATTATCTGCAGTGACTGGCCCTCATTTTCGTCTTGTTATTTTTTCCCTTATCCAAGTTCTGTTTACAATATTTAATTATTTCTGGCGAGATGAGTCACATGTTATAAATAGAATATTGTGATGTTAGGCTGCAAGTTAGAACTGTGTCATCTTTTATGCTTTAAAGATACTTTGCAGGTTTTAGGTATTACCACAGTATTAGTGTGATATTGCAAGGCCTCGGGGACTTCCACTGGAACTGCAGCCACAAAACTGCCTCAATCTGTCCGTAATATGTAAGGAAGCAGGATTTTTATTTTTTTTTATAAGAACCTTTGAAATTGTTGCCTGTACACATACGTAACAGTCAGGAATTCACTGTTATCTAATGCTTCTTAAGAGGTATGTATGATTAGTTAGGTTATCCCTATGCAGAACAGGTGATGTCTTGATAATACTTGATTAAATATTGCTTTTTGTATAGTTTCTGTTCTATATTTAACAACAAATGCTCAGTAAGAGAAGAACGATGTGACAAATATTGTGTAGAAATACGGCTTTCATATGAGCTGATAACATTATCATCTAAGTAGAGCAGGAAAGACAGAAAGGCTTAGTGAAGGGTACTTTTAAATAAATTGGGTTAAGAGGATGCAGATTACTCTCTCTAAGGTAACTCTTTTAAAAGCTATTTCTTCCGTTGCAATGGCTCTATAAAAGAACATGCACACAGTTCTTATACCTTTTCTGACTATGCCTACCCTACAGCTGTAACTGCCAAAGGCTCACTGGGGATACGTGTGATCTCTTGTCACTTACAAGACAGAAAAGATTTCACATTTCACAAATCATGTTAATATTTGATTTGTAATTAAGTATTCTAAATACTCTATAAGATGCTTAAAAATTGTTTCTCTTCCCTTTTAATGCACGCAGATCACCACTGCTGTGGCAGTTGCCCGTATGTGTGACACTCAGCATTATTTCCTAGACATTCTTTCAGTGTAGGTGACAGCACAGAGATGAACGCAGCTTTGTACTTAGACTTTTAAGTTTTTAGCAGCAAGCGTTTAAAATCTGGCAAAGGGAATTCAAAGTATAATGGATAAGAGTAGCACGACTGTAAAAAAAAAAAAAAATTGTCACAGAAGGCAATGAATTTATTGTGATCGGTGTTCCTGTCGCTAGAAGGTTTTGCACGGTCAGAAGTTCTCCCTGCCTGTGCAGGCTGTGTGCAGCTGTGAACCAGCACCGGTGGCCCGGTGGCTCTCAAACTGATTCTCGTGGCAAGTCAGATACTTGCGGTAACCCCAGATACTATAGGGTATGACTTCATCAAAGTAAACTCCACTCGCAGCTGCTCCCACATCACTTGGAGTCATGATGGCTAGCTTTGGAAATGGTCGCTGTGACGGTAAATATTCTAGGTTATTGGCTCAAGTAGATTATAAATACTTAAATGCTCAGTTATTTGTCTGTAAACGCTGCTTGTCAGCCCTGGTGGAATAAGCTTTTGTGGTAACCTGTATTCCCATGAGAAAGATAATTTATTTACAAGCTCGCCCTCGCCTTGATTTCGACTTTTGATAGCTTTAGCATAGCCCATGGCCAAACTTCATTGATAATAAAAGGGATAATTGATTATGCCTCCCTTCTCTGCCACTGGGATAGTAACAGCCAGAAAACTTACACAGTGTTCTCGATCTGCTTTTCAGTGGCTAAGCAGGACTTGCATCTTTCATCAACTGCTTGTAGTGTAATAGGAAATGCTGTGTTTTCAACTGTTGCTGAAAAAACGTGTACAAAGCAGCTGAAACTCCAATAGGGAGCAGCTCTGAGGTTGTAAGTTGTTGTGATGTGCACTTTTGTTCTGAAATCTAGAGCTCTCAAGGTTTTGTTTGCAAGAAAGTTTGTTGGACAATTTCACACTGATATGGTTGCCTGAAAGTCCTATAGCAGCTTGCATTAAAATGAAGCGTAGAAGCTCAGGGTTAAATTTGAAAAGCAAATAATACACTGAATACACAGTAAATTGGATGTTTGTTTTCCTTTAACATCAAATTCTGTTGTATTTTGCCCTTCATAAATTCAGTGTTCTGTCTACAGTTTTTTTTTCACTGACTGCATAAACGACGTAGTAGATGTTGTCAGTGGGAAAGTTGGAGTTCTGCCAAAATATTAAGTGGTATCTGGGGAGGGATGTGAGGTCTTGTCGTGAGCCACTGAAGTCAACGAGGGTTTTGCTTGTGGCAGGAGGGAGGACGCAGGACCAGGTCATGGGGCTCGACGGGGGAGAGTTTGCATGTGCGAGACAGCCACGTTCACTACAACCGTGTGATCAGCCAGCAGGGTAGTACTTCGCTATGCAAACATTTTAATTGTCAGTCCCTAGATATTGTAGCCATTGCTTTGTCAAGGTGTATATAGCCTAAATGACACCCTCTGGCTATTGTTTCAGGCTAAAATACAGAAGAAAATCTGTATCAGTTTACACCTAGGGCGTGGTTCTACAATCTTTTTTTTTTATTTCCTCCTAGTAATGCTGGATTAAGCATTACTCCTCCATCTCTGCTGAGTGCAACATTTGTGAAATAAGGGTTGCATTCTAACTTTAAAGTTGCTTTCCAAAACAAGGTGATGGTTGCTTAAAGAAGATAGTGAATTTTCCGGCACGTATTTGTGTCTGGTAATCCAAGAATCCATTGGGCCATACTTACTTGTGTATCTTTTCAGAGTGAACCTGATCTGATATTTACATGGCTACCGACGTGATTGTATGGTATAGGAGATCTTGTATCTTCGTTATCTTTAAGAGCGTTAGAGATGTATCAGCGAATAACTGCAGCGTAAATCAGGATCTGTTATAATATGTAAGTGTATTTTGAAAAGTAAACATCAAGTAAGAATTAGTTTATATTATTTATCGCATTGGTTGATTTTTAAAATTTATTTTCAGTAATTAGGTATGTTGGAAAACTAGGTGATAGAAAGGAAAAGTTTCTTTGACTGAAATTCCCAAGGTGGTTCCTAGTAACTTTGTGAACTGGAGAGAATACCACTTGTATCTGGGTTACTCTGCTGAGGAAGAGTTACAGCACCATTTATTTTTATCTCTTATTGGAGAGCTGTTGCAAATGATGCCAAAAGGAGAAAGAGGCATCATCTGTACACTATACGTAAATGTGAACCATACTAAATATTCTTATCCCTTCAGAACAAATCTGTAGCAGTGTGGAATATCCAGAGGCCTCAAACTCTGCAAAGATTTGGGTTAACAGTCTATATTTTTTGATTGGTATGTCAAAGGAGCAAAAAGTGTTGCCAGTAGTCAGACAGTGTAGGTGCTGGATTATTGAGACAGCCATGTAAAATAATTTGGAAAGCAGTTTTCAAAATAATAAACTTTGCCAGGAATTTTCCCAGGAAGTGTTAAAATTGTCTGTTTCATTCCTGTTCAATTAGAATGGCTCTAGAAATGTATTAAAGGAGTTTAACTTGCCTCTGACAACTAGAAGGCTTCGCTGGACTTTGGTTTGTAAGGAATATAATTTTGGGTTTTAGGATGTTTTCTTTAGATAATTTGTTTTTTAAAATGTAGACTCTGCGTTTGAATGTGCCTGTTCTGCTCTCCTAAGAGAGATGGCAGTCGTCCCGCTCTCACTGGTAGTAAATGGAAGTATTTGAGAGGAAAGGCTTAAGTGAATTTCCTAATAGGCAGCGGTTTATTTTATAAAAGTACTTAAAGACAAATTTCGGAAAGCAATTTTGTTTTTCACTTCTGTGTAAGTTGTGTTACCCAAAGCAGCGGTCTAGCAGTCATGCTTAAGGAGCTTCTCTTCCATGTTGTAGTTCGTAATTTACAGAGGAGAAGTTTTGAGCCAAATTCAATAGATCTGTGTTGCTTACCAAAACTAGTGTAATATGTGCTTATATAATAGATTGCAAATTTTTGTCCTAAATACTCTATTTTTGTGGCTAAGTGATTGAAGGAAGAGTTCTACTACCAATTGTGTTACGAGACGGGGGAAATACCGATGTCTGAACTATTCCTGATACGGTTTGATTGTGTTTTCTATCTAGGCTGGGCAGAGCCCTCTCTTTATCTATTGTTCCTTCTGTAGGACCTGCTTTAATAACCAGCTGACTTGGTTTGCTTTGCCTGGTTATTTCAACACTGCTATTTCCATGGGGTGTTTGGAGAAGTCCAAAATGCATCGGCCCTTGTTTGGGAAATTTCCTTTTGGTTCTGCCTGCCTGTTGGCTTGTGCCCTGAAATGTAGGGGCATAGACCATTGTGCTGGAATAAAACTTGCAAGTCTCTTCTGTTGTTTTTGTGGCCTGAATTTAATGATCTGAAGTGTTAGCTTGATAGCCTTGGAGATAAGAATGCTATTTTTATCTGCGGAGTAGGTAGAGCACAGGAGTAAAAATCTTCAGTGGGCTGTCAGGGTGTCTCATCTGAGGCTTGTTTACAACTGCTTGGGAAGAGAAAGGGGTTCTCCGTGCAACGCTGCGATGCTCGGTCCTCCTGGACACTGTGCAGAGTTTTCGTAGATAAACAACAATGATGCGAAGGAAGTCCCCTGTCTTGGGAAAGGACCAAAATCACAGTCTGGATAGATGGTGCTCTTCGTTGTAAATTGGGAAGACATTACGGTAAGGTGCAGCATCGGCAGTTTTATTTATAATTTAATCACGCTAAGAGTTTTCCTGCTCTCCTGTGAGTAGTGTAGAGATCGAGGCTTCACAGGAAGCGCTGGGTCGTTCGTCATCACAGTGATTTGGGGTGCTGTCACCAACTGACAGGAGCATTTGGGGTGTCCATACTGTTACGGTGGCCCTGCGATACCCTTTCTTGGACTCCTTTGGTATCTTTCTGCAAGTGCTCCGTGCTGTTGCTGGAAGCAAAAGCTTTTGAACGATTTCCAAACACAAAGCGGTGCATTGTGGGCCAGTGCTGGGAAGACTGGCCCAACAAGTTTGGCAGCAGTGGCTTTGGCTTCCTGCCTACCCTGGATAGGCACCAGTAAGAGATTGCCGGAGTCTTGGGGCGGGTTTGAGCTGAAGACCTCAGCCTAGGTCCTGAAACTCATGTGTGTGCAACTGCTGTGTCTGGCAAAGGATCCGCTTCTGTTGTAAACCACGGTTTTGTTATCCTAGATATGTTTGCAGTGGTTATCTTTTGTCTGCTTTGGGAAGGTGGCTGTGTTGTTTGTTTTTGGTGTACTGGAGGGTGGTAAACTGTACAAATTTGTTATAATATCAAAGGATCCTGTTTACCTTTCAGTTTTCTGTTATCTGTTTCGTCTTACTTACCGTTCTCATCCTGAGTCATCTAGGGGCAGTTAACTAGTGCTCTGAAATGTTCTTTTCTGTGCCTTTTTTTAAATACCAACTCCGTATGTTCTTTGCTGTGCCTCTTGCTTAATACTGCCTCCATATGTCTTCTGTGACGTCTCCTCTACAGACCTTTTGCAAACAGGCCTAGTCTTGTAACACGATGTGCCAGGACCACCGCTTGAGGTCTGTGGGGCTCTCGGGGGCGCAGGACACCACTTGCCTGCGTCTCATTGCACAGTCAGACACCAAATATGTCTAATCCTCTTGTACCTGCATAAGGATGACTTTCTCTGTCTTGCTGCTTGTATAATCGGTTTTATTCTTATGTCCTTTTGACATGAGATGTCTAAATATTAAAATGTGTGCTCAATTCAGTGCTTTTGTTCCCCAAGAGCAGAGCATTTTGCTTCCTAGCTGGCCTACAAAAGGGAGAAAAGTTCCTTTTTCCCCATCCCCCTGTGTATTTAGGTCCATTGATATGTATCCATATACGATCTTCCCAAGTGTGATGAGCACTGTTAGCTGCGGAGGGACCAGAGGAGAGTAGTAGTCTTAAAAATGTGTGTCAAAAATGTGACTTAGACCAAACCCACCAAATCAGTACGTTCAGTACTCTGAGCAAATTCTTTTCTCCTTCCCTTTTGTTTTGTTACAGGTATTACCTTCTGCGTACATCACAAGTGGGCTGGTGTTCCGGTTATGTTATAGAGGGCCAGACCATGAAAGAGCAGAAAAATTAGTTTAAAGCATGTCAGCCCTTCCCTTTCAGATCTGCTGCATGTATAATATGATCTAAGTGATCTTCATTTTTGAAGACATCTAAATTTAAAAATATTAAAAGTTGCAGTCCTTCCCAACCTGTTTGTATTTAAGTGTGAAAGGGGTGATTTCAGTAGCAGAGAACTAGTGCCAGATATGGAAGAATAATACCTAGTATAGATTTGCTCAGCCAGTGTTTTCAAAGTCTTCTTTAATCTGTAACAGATATCATGTATTTTATGCGTACTGTTTGGAGATGGAATTCTGGAAAATTTTGTGAAGGCAGGCTCCTAAAATAAGGCGAATCACTAACAGTGAAGAAATGCATCTTGAAATAAAGATGGTGATGGGCGTATTCTAAAAGGGAGATGACATAGAAAGGCAAAATCTAAATTTCTTCTTTAGAAAAATTGGAAATTCCATAACAATAAAAAAAAATATTCACTTCCATAAAGAGTTTTTTAGGCTGAACTGGGTTTGTGTTGTATAACGAACAGCTAGCAGTGGAATTATTGACCTTATACTGTGAGCAGGTAGCCTGATTTTCTTCAGTGCTTACCTATATAGTTAATATAACTGTGTGTTAGAGGACAACTAGCGCTGGTTTAAAGCCTAAGACTTCTGAACAGACAGATCCCCTCTTGGAAGGGAAGCTCTGACGACTGTAGCTCTGTATGTGCTGGAATGTAACATTTGTGAGAAGTAAAGACTTAAGTTTTATCGGTTCCTCAGCTAGATAGTTGAAATACTCAGTCACGTTTATTTCTCTGAAGGTATGCCATGGCCAAGTTTAGAATACTTTGTGTCACTACATGCATGTTCAAATACATAAGAAGTGGGTTAGCTCTCTTACTTCACTGCAACAACAAAAACATTGTTTTATTTTCCACTTTATCTTTTAATCCTATTAAATATCACGGTACTGTTGGGGTTTTTCGCTATAGGACATTTATATGCCTGTTGCTGTGCAACTTGCATGTTTCATTTTTTTTTAATTATATCAAATCAACTGCTAGTAAATCTGTAAAGCAAAGGAAGTCGATTTTAATGGGAAGACTAATAGTGCCTGCCAAATTGAGAGGGGTGCAGAAATAAATGTAAGTTGGTATGTGAAAATTGACAGGCATCAGTCTCCTTATAGCTATATTAGACGCGATTGAAACAGTCTTATTTTTGAAGTGGATGTTCCAGTGCGTGGAGAATGGGAGTGGCAGGGGTGGGGTGGTTCTAGGTAGTTGGGTTGCCTAATAAAAGAAAATACTGAAATAGAATTCAGTTGACAGGTCATCTGNTTTTTTTTTTTTTTGCATATGCTGATTTGCTCCCTCAAGTATCAGGTGCATGATGTAAAATGTATGCCGAGTATTCCTTGTGCAAAGATGCATTGTCTTTGGACAACTAAAGAATTGTCGCGCAGGATTTGGGGCTGTGGTGAGCGGGGAGGAGGGTGGGAAAGGTTCAAAGACAAGTGCTACGCCTGTCCTGTGTAGCAGGGAAAATAATGTGTTAACTGATTATGCTTTTAATATGAGGCCTGCAATAATGCCATCGTGCAAGAGATGCGTAACTGTCTCTAGTTCTTATTTTTATTTGAAAAAGTTTGTATTTCTAAAGACTATGTTGGCTGTGATGTTTCTGATGTCACTTTTGTTCATTTTTTAATGTTATTTTGTGGCCTGTCCTTATTCTCCTGTCACAAAATATATATAGTCATGGGTACGTTGCAATCCTTCGGTTCTCAGTTAGTAAGAAAATGTGTAAATTTGAAAGTAAATGGTTGTTACCACTCTACTTCCTCCGTTACTGGGTGCTGAGGTACAGCCAGTGCCTGGTTGTGTTGCTGTGATATGGACGGTTACTTAGGGAAAGATGGCAAAAACCACACGTGCCAAATTTTTTTTCCTCAAAAGCCTAGATAAGAGATGGGAAAGGACGAAGAGCTTGGAACGCGTTCACCATTTGCAGTCGCGATGTATCAAAATCCTTCTGCTGCAACAAGCAGTTTTATGTAAACTGTGAGTTTAGATTTAAATAAAACAAACTTCCTTTTTCCTACTAGAAAAGTACAGCTGCTGCAGAGCACACGGAGTGCTGCATGTGAAAGAGGAGAAAAGTACCCAACCTGTTGATACTAAACCAATTCATAACAGTAGCATGCTTTGGTGTATATGACTTAAGATACAATTCAGAAGTTTCTCTGGATGATACAGTTAATTTTAGTTGAGGCCAGGATTGTGACTAGCTTCTTGGCCAGAACATTTCCGGCCCTCCCCCCCCCCCCCAC
>VWZL01005283.1:43909-58442 GCA_013396915.1 Stercorarius parasiticus | reverse complement strand
AAAAAGTAAGTTACTTAATGGACAGAGCGGAATTTAAGATAGATAACCCTGCAGAAAATACTTCAGCAATGCTTCCCTCTGAGCCTAAATGAAACAGCTCGAGTATGGGAATGTCCATTTGGTTTGCTTTATTTTGTATTAAAAGGTTCTTTTATATCTGAGGCAACACGAGCACTAGCCTTATGGAAGAGATCTTTTTTAAAAAGTGTTTCTGTATGTAAATTCGATCGTTTTATGTTTGGTTTGTTTGATTATGCATATGTTCTTTGCAAGCACAAATTTGTTATGCCTGCACATATGGCTCATAAAATACTTGCGTTCTATTAATACCTAAGTGTTCATTACTTGAAGTTTTGCAGAAAACCCTCTAATATGTGTATTTTACTAGAATCTCTTCTTTTGGTTTAAAACTTGTGTAAGCCAGTTTTGGTTACTTTGTTCGCAGTATCTGTTTAGGAATATTCTTTTTTTTTATTATCATCTTGCATAGTACACACTAAAAAAAGTTGCCAGTAGTTTAGTTTAATTTCAACATTGATAAGTATACAAACACACGTGTGCTCACGAATGATAAGCACTTGAGTGTTTCTGGAAAATAGTTTGGAGAAATATTGTGTAGAAAAATAGTATTTCAGTTGCAGAAGGTGAAGTATTTGTGTATGAGGGGTAAGTTTTGACATCCTGACTTTTTTTTTTTTTAAAACATTCACATCAATTAAAATAAGGGACTATATGACTTAGAATTGGTAGGAGCTTTACTTAGGATAACTAAGTTAGTTAAGATATGTTGTAGTGCTATTTGTGCAGAAAACTTGCTGCCTTCGGCATACATCTAAGATGCTCCTTGCACCTGAAAATTACTTGTAATTTTACTTACTGTAAAAAAACTAATGTCAGCAATAGATCCGGCAGGGCTCCTGGTGTGCACATTTCTTGGCAGAATTTTAGCTTTTGGGGCTGACGATAATCTGATAGTCTGGTTGTAACCAAACTCAATTTTGTGTCTGAAATCTGCCTGGTTTGGTGCAGGCTGTTTCATGTGGTCCTAAACGCTGGTTAGTTGCCTCTCTTCTCCCTCCCCTGCCTCTGCCCCAAATCACAGGCTCTTAAGAACAGTAATTTGGGAGGTTCTGTCTGCTTTCAGATATTAACATGACGTTCATGTTCTTCAGAACCAAAAAGGGTAAAACAATAGGAATATTTTTATTACTTTTCACAGGATCTGACAGTAGCTGGGACAAGTGTTAGAAGCAAATTACGGGATGTGGCACCAAAATTTGTTTCCTTCAAGATGCCAACTAGTTTTAAGTTACTGCAGCTGTGCTTTTTCTCGCCTTTTAGGAAATTTTTCAGATGCTAGTGATGAGTTTTATTATCTTAAAGAAGAGTTCTAATAAAAACTTTAGAGAAAAAGATCTACCAGTCAAGTCAAGTTAAAACAAGAATTATTCACATAGTTTTTACCTTAGTAGGATCGAGACTAATTGTTTTCTAACGAGAAGAGAAAACACAGCTAGTATGGAGCAAACGTATTCAAGATAGCTTTTGTGGACATTATTTGAACATACTTGGTCCATGAAGTAAATGGTTCAAACAATCCAGATTTGGCAACACTTCAAAATAGTGGGATATATTTACAATTTCCTTATGTAGTACCTTCAAAACAGTTCCCTGATGTCTTAATGGAAAGCCTTGTGAATCGATAAAAGTTGGTACGCTTACTTAGGGTGGATTTGGATCAGGCCCCAGTAAAAAGAAAACAAATTCTGTGTTTGGGGAGTTGTAAAGATAGTAGGGAGTTATATCTGTTGTGGGTGTAAAGTTAATAGTACAGGGCATCGCGTTTTTAATGCAGCTAATATTAACCGCAGTGATTAAAAATAATCTGGAAGTATAAGCCGGTCGGTGTTGTGCGGAAGGCATGTTACGCTATGCCGCGGGGATCTTTGTAGGCAACACATTTTACTGTTCACATCGGGCATCAGCATGAAACGTCCGCTGTCAAATTACACTAAATGGCAAGCAGCACGTACATATTTGTGATAAATCAAACTCAGACTTAAAAATAATCTTAATAAGCAGATGTTTACGCTGGGAATGGGTAGGGAAGAAGTGAGCATTAGCAGTGTTCTGGCTTAAAAAAACATTTCTGCAGTACTTCTACATATTCTTGTCACTTTTTTTGACCAAGCTTTCTATCCTTTTGCCCTAACTCTGATGGAGTTTGTTCTTTGCCCTTTCACTTCAGCCCTTGCTAGTTTTGTTTTCTCTTCCTCTGTTTCAGTTTTCACTCTCCTCCTCGTTTTTTCAGTCGCAGTGAGCAAACTTCTGCAAAATAGGAAACTTGTGTTCTGGTCTCTGCAAACAGCCAGGATTAGGGCTCCTTTCACCCTCTTCCTCTAGAGTTTGCTGTCCTGGAGAAGATCTTGACCTCACTTTTTTTGGTGATGTTTCATTTCATTTCTAGAAGGGATGTTGTCTTATTAGATGCTAGGGTAGATGGACTGTGCAATGGTCCCAGTCTGAAAAGCGACAACAAGATTTGTAAGAAATTTGATCAATTTTGGGGGTTAAAAACCCAATCCAATAAAAATGCGCAGTGGAGCTGTGGGAGTCACTGAATTTAGTGGCTCGAGAAACGCAAACTGCCGACTGTTCTCTAGCTGCGTGATTTTTAGCCTGTTTTATTTGTTCTGTTGTCTGTGATCTGAAATGATAGAGTTGAGTACACAGACACAGTTAAATTTTAATGAGCACAAGCATGAATTTCTGTAGTGTAACAGTCCTGAAAGTGAATGCTGGAAATACTAAGAAATTACTACATGTCTTCAGTGCTTCTACTTTCCTCTAGAGAAGAGATGGCAGCTCAGTTTAAGAAAGTTTTTTTTTAGAGTAGACAAGCTCAGCTTCATGTTACTTGATGTATGATATGCCAGATTGGCCATTATTTTTTTTTCCTTTTTTTATTAGAAAAGATGTTATATTGGCCTTTTCCAAATAAGAAGCATTTTCCTTATTACATGTTCTACAAATAATGCAGTTAAGATATCTCAGAATTGCCTATGGCACGGGCTTGTTCTACTCTTGGTGAAGAGTGCAGCAATGTATCATTTAAAGTTACCTCTTTTAAAACAGTGTAAGTTACACATGAAAGGAGAAGTGAATTCTGGAGGTCACAATATTCAGAGGTTTCATATTATTTATGTAAATGAAGTTGTTTTTCTTCATGGCATTAATAGAATTAATCTAGCTAGCAGCTCCTGTAACAGTACTTGTATGTTGACACTGTATAAATACTGCATTTATGGAAAAATAGATGGAAAGTCTGAGGTCTTGGTCTAAATTTTTAGTTTGACCTTGAAAAACATTCCCAGATGGAGAGAGTTAAATGAGCCCAGCTTTGAGAGAGGAAGATGTGAATCACGGTTGCTAGGCTCTTCCTTGAGAGGCATGGGCTTTACATTTGCACTGAAGTATTTCAAAAAGTAATCTTTAAACTCAGAGGAATGGTGCATTTGAAATGACACTGGTGAAATACTATAAATGTCATTAGGCTTTTAAATAGAGAATTTGCATGCCATTAAATGAAATAGGTATAAAGTATTATAAAAATATCAACTGCAAGACTTGTGAACTTTCGTAAGTGTTTGAAGGGGGAACAGAAAAATTAGGCATCCTTCTCCTAAGCTTTTGGTACATACTTCTCATGTAAGTTTTGATAAACTATTCTGTATATTCTCTAATATTTGCATGGTCTGATTTATGTCACTTTCATAACAATAGCACTTAGGTGTTTGCTCCATTGGAACACAGAGACAGAAATAAGATTTCCCTGAAACCTGCTCGTGCACTGCTTGACTGAAATGAGAGCAAAGCACGTTAAACGCCTGGGAGTTTGCCTGCCTAAGGCTGGGGCTGCTGGCTTGGGGAGCGCGGATTTGGGCCTCTTCCAGTCCTCTCAATTGATCTTGGTTGGGTCAAACTTTTTACAGTCCCAAACTCATTGCTGAAACTAATGTTCAGGTCCCCGTGAAGCATTTACACTACTTTTTGCCTACTGGTACCCAGCCTGTGGTGCTTGTGGGCTGGTCTGGTGTTCGTGCAGTGCTCGGCACAGTTGGGCTCTAGTCTTACTTGAGGCCCCATGGGTTTCTCTAACAGAAGGATTTGATTCTATTTTAAATAAATCCTTTGATAACAAAAAGCTGTAATTTATTTTACCTCATATGAGAAAACAAAAGGAAGAAATTCTTTACTGTCAGGGTGGTGAGCCCCTGGCCCAGGTTGCCCAGAGAAGCTGCGGCTGCCCCATCCCTGGAGGTGTTCAAGGCCAGGCTGGACCGGGCTTGGAGCAGCCTGGTCTGGTGGGAGGTGTCCCTGCCCAGGGCAGGGGGTGGCACTGGATGATCTTTAAGGTCCCTTCTAACCCGAACCATTCTATCATTCTACGACTCTAACCTTCGCTTCTCCCTGGCTGGTTATGTTTAGGTGCTGCTCTGTTACCAGTGCTGTAGGGGAGTGCTGGTGGGGTAGAAGATCTTTCACACTGATTTGTGTGATCTGGCTGGAGTCTTGTGCGTGACTTCCTTGAAATCACGGTTGTGATTTTGGGTGTCCAGCAAATCCTCCCCCCCGCCCCGTGTCAGCTGGTTTGCCAATTTGTTTGACTTGTCATTTAAAGTTGCAGCTCGGCATTGCCAGCAAATATTCATAAAAGGGTCGTTAAATAGAGTGAGGGGGATGTCTCAGACTAGTGTCAAGGGGCGCTTTATCTGGCGAGGGACACAGAAGCAGGCAATCCTTTCCTCGTGTTAACGATTTCCTGTGCGCCCTACGAGCTGGTGTAAAGTCTGTGAATCCGGTGTTGTCTGAAAAGGTACAGTTATGAGAACAGGCTACAGTTGGTTAGATATTAGACAGTAGTAGCCTGTCTGTGTGCTATTAACGGTGTAAATAGCAGGCAGCGCGCGCTGTTCTTGTCCCATTCATCACGGTGTGTAACTAGTCAAATGGCAGTGACCCTGGAGGATTTGCTTGCTGTATGGATACTTTTTTACGCAGGCATACCCAAAGAACTCCTGCATGGAATATTAGCAATGACATTTTTATTTTTTTTTTCCTTAACTAGCTTAATATTACATTACAGAAAGTAGATATTGAAAAATAGAAGTTTATTCCTATCTGATTTTTTTCCCACCCTAGCATATATGTACTCAGTTCTGCCTAGTTTGCAGTAAGTTAGGTGTGCCTGAGGTCTCAATACTTTTTTTTTTTTCTAGTAAATATTATTTTAAAAAATAAGCAAGAGTCACTACTTCATGAAGTGCGAAGCAGTTTATAACTGATTTATTTATTTAATGTAACCTGAGTTGCAAAAAGGGGCCTGGGATTTAGGTAAGTGTAGCTCTCTGATGTATCAGATCCATGTCAGATATCCACGATGGTTGTATTTGCGTCCAACTGCAAAATCCAGTTTTTGCTGTTATTGCAGGTATTGCACTTAATTTTAATGTAGCACTAATAAGGTTTTTGGAAAACTTGGGGTGGACCTTATTTTTAAATGAAAGGTAATGAAATTTTTATGAAGATACTTATTACAAAGGGTGCCCTTAATTCTGGAAGCCGTTCGGTGTGGATACGTTCTTTTGTCTGCCAGGAACAAAGTGGATCCATGGGGCTCTGCTGTGCTCAGAGCGTCGCGCTGCCAGCGGTTACCTTGGGTCATGGCACATTCACTCTTAACATGCAGCCCACTCAATTTATTTCATACTCGGTGTTCCATTAATGAACAAAAATATGGGTGGTGTTAAAAAAATACACATGGGCATATTAGTAGCTTTGAAACAAAACTCTGGGGTCAGTTCTAGCACAAGAGGTAAATAAGTTTAACTTAATTTCTAAGTTGCTATTAACATCAATTGATTACTTGAGTATTTTTTTAAGAAAATAAGTTTTCTTATATCAGTTTTAAACCTTTAAATAGTGTTATAGATCCCTTAACCATGTGTTTTGGCAATAATGAATTTATACTATTTATGTTTGCAGTGTCCTATTTTTTGTCTTCTAATGATGAAATAACATTTTTAGTTTTATAAATGTAATATACCTTTCAGTTGTGTAGTAAATGATGTATTTAATGCTCCAGTAGTCTTGAATGCAGTTTTAACTGTTAAACTATATTCTTAAGAAGCTGTATTCTTAAAAACAAAATTGTAGGAACTAATTTTATTAGTAAAAGTCTGCAAGTATGTGTGTTATCTCTGAAATCCACACATGCTCTGACATACTGTTATCTCTATTTCTCTCTTATATAGCTGTTACACAGATCTCTGGCAGCAGATGGCTGGGCTATAATGCACTGTTAAACAAATAAAACCATTAGGCATGTAATACTGCCTGGTAAACGACTGTGTGTTTAAAATGGTTTAAAAAAATTAAATAGAAAATAAAGTTCATTTTTTAATTAATTTAATGAAATTGGAATAAAATCCAAACCCCTTTCAGAATACGTAAAACGTCCCCTCTTATGTTGTTTTTTTCATTTGAAGTCAGTCTTTTTTTTTTTTTTATTACATTCTTGCATCTGGTGTAAGATAATCAGTCCTAAATCAGTTTCCTAATAGATGTTTTCTACAAGTAATCGCTCATTTTACATTTATCTTTGTAGGAAGATTTTTTGCTTTTGTGATACTCCAGCACAAAATTATCTATTGCATTATATGCTCTTTTTTTCTCCTTTTCAAATTTGATACAAATGTATTAAAATTATGATTCAACACTAGTGTCATGGCTCTGTAATTAAACTGTTTTTCAATAATTGTCAGCAGCTGAGAGATGCCATTTTGTCTTTTTGTTTTTAGATATGCCAATATTTGGTCTTTGCCCGGCTCATGATGATTTCTATTTGGTGATGTGTAACCACTGTAATCAGGTCGTAAAACCACAGGCATTTCAATCACATTATGGTAAGTGCTTAACTATTTTTAATAACTAAGGGTGAGGTTAAATCAGGATTAAGCCTGGCAATTTTTTTTTTAAATTGATGGTACATAGATCATTACATTATAAATGATGTCAAAGAACATAACCTGTGTTTAATCATTTTATATACATTATAATGCAGTTATGTAAAGATCTTGTTCCTTTTAATTTTTTTAATGCCTTCTTGAAATGCTGCGTACATACAGTTCAATTTTGAAATGACTGTATGTCATTTGAAATGAAATTTGAAATGAAATGAAATATATATAGTGTATTTCACAGACAGTATGTGTAGTGTGTTTGTGTCTGTGTGTGTCATTTCTCCGTGTGTACTTATACAGATTATTTTTACACGGGTTCTGTTATGGTGTGAACAGTGAACTTGAGCTTAAAGCTGAACTTACAAATTTTGTTGTAAAACATAGTATGTTTCCGGTGGCCAGCAAGCTTGCTTATTTATTTTCAGAAGTATCAATTTGTATTTGTTTTACTGGTCCGATGGCTTTGTGTATAAACTCTGCTAGGAAGCTCTTGTTGTGTTGGTTGGTGTTAGCCAGTGTTTACAGAGGACTGCAAAAATGTGAAGTGCTATGCAAGTTCAAGTGCTCCGCTACTTCCTACAAACCTAACTGGGGGAGGTTGGCACTTCTTTTCCACACTCCTCTCAAGACTAGAAATTCATCTTAAACAATTTCATGCCAATATTTGGATGAGAGGTTTTGGGTATTCAGCTTTTTGTTTCCTGAGAAATTCAGGAGATGTTTGCTAACCAAGTGCTAATAGAAGAGATGGGCAAAGCATCTTCTGAACTACTCCTTCCTCCCTCTGTGTCTGTATATTTGTGTGTGTCCCCTTTTTCCCTAGCCCAGTGCACCTACCATGTTTAAAAGGATAAAATTCTGGCTATGGGTGGGGAGGCTCTTCCAGTGTTGAGAGCGAGGGGTAACTTCTCTTGCATCTTAAATACTAGAGCCCTTTGGCAAGAAAAGGCATACTCACTTCTGCTGCTTCCTAGAGACTGGGAAGGGGTCTTCCTTACGCTGTGCAGAGGGTGAACTTCTTACCCTTTCCACCTCTCACTTGGTGTTTTTGTGTTGTGATACCTTACGGATTATACCCTGCCCCTTGCTGCTGGATTTCTGCACTCGTGTCACACAGAGTGTTTTGGAGAAGAATCTGATAGGTTTTATGACATAATCCTTACTAGTTTGGTTGTTATTCTGTGGATGGCAGTAGTAGTAAAATTTTTTAAAAACTCACAATTTTGCAGATGTAAGTCTCCAGAGCTGCAGGGAGCTGGAAGAACGGAAGGGTATCAGCTTTTCCTACTCTGGTTGCTATAAGCCTTTGTATCAGCTGAGAGCAAGTCCACCCCTTGCCAGCACGATTCCTCACCTGTCACTGAATATCAGTGGACATTTGGGATGTCCAATAAGTCCTTCTAAAATATCATATTAAATTGATTCTGACAGTTAAAAATAAATTTATGGGGGAGGACTGGATGGTACCCAGTTCTGAGTGTTGGCATATTGAATCTTCTGTCTTGAGGTTGGTAATATGGAATTGGCTCAGGCGGGTAGTGATGGAGGGCAGGCACTTTGGGTTGTCCCTCTGAAATGAGCAGTTGATCGCCAAATACTGTCTAACAAACAGGTATCTGTGCTGTAGGAACCAGCATCGTAGTTGTTGGCATGACGGCCTTGCGGGCAGATTGAAGAAGCAGTTCAAGAACTGAATAGGTACGGCGTTGCTTCTTGGCCGTGGACATGAAAACATGGGGTGTTGTAGGTGTAATGCTGCTTGTACCGGTGTTAAACTTGTTATGTGAAGTTAATTCAAACTCTTCTGTAAGCAATACTTGCCATTTAAAAGGGACAGAGTAAAGAGGGAACTACAAAATGAACGTATGGAAAATATTTAAAAAAAAAATTAAAAATAATAAATACTAGTGTAATGTTCCCGTTTTGTATCACATTGTAGGAGCGTGATCTCTAAATGTGAAACGTTCTCTAATATAAACCTTAGATCAATGGCAGATTGATACTTTTGAGAGAAATGTGGAAGGAGGGGATGGAAATGACGAGGTTATTCTTAGTATTTCTTAAGCCCATTCTGAACAATGAAGACGCTCAGCGAGGGCTGCGGCATGCAGAGGAAACAGGCGGGGTCATTCTGATGAGAAAAACAGGCTTGGGTGGGGTGAATGTCATTAAAGGACTTTAGTATGCCAAACTATAATAGCCTCAGAGAGGTAAGAAGGTTGACTTGGTGATTTTGTGTAGCAGTAGCTCACATAGCTTTTTATCAGCCTTCACATTCTTGAAATCCTTCCGCAGTTGTCCCTCGTTTTAGCAAATTGAATGTGAAAGCTGCTAAATATGGCAGGTGATTGATTACCAGGCAATGGTGTATTTTTATTTATTTTTTTTTAACACAGT
Organism: Stercorarius parasiticus; assembly: GCA_013396915.1. Lineage (NCBI taxonomy): Eukaryota > Metazoa > Chordata > Aves > Charadriiformes > Stercorariidae > Stercorarius > Stercorarius parasiticus. The sequence continues at coordinate 49,023 of VWZL01005283.1, read as the reverse complement.
GTACTTCAGGAGAAGGAAATTGCTGAAGTCCTCAAAACACACGGTTCTTTTAAAACAAAGTACACTATCATGATAACAAAATAAAACACTCTTTGGATTTATCACAGTCAGTTTTCCCTGAATTAAGTCTTTTATTTGTGGCATTATTTCAGGAATGGGTAAAGGAGAGATTATTTCAACAAGTTCTGAAAAATTGCAGTGCATCAATGAAGCTGTACCTTTGTGATGTTCTTAGGGTCTTTTAAAGTTATTTTTAATTGTTGCCAGAGAAATAGTAATCTCTTAAAATATTCTGCAACTCCTGGTGGTATGTGTTGCTTGTACTTGGTGTTCTTTGAAACTTGTCATGTGGAATTTTGTTTTCTGAAGTAGAATATGCTCTTTTAAAATGTCAGTTTTGTCAAAGGAAAGCTAAACAATTAGCTAAACCTAATTGAGCTAATTAATTTCTTCCAAGGCATATTGGTGATGAACTACTTAACTAGGTAGGCTGAAAGTGCGTTGCAGGACATAATCTGGCTTTTTTCCCTGGACCACAAGCAGTCAGAAATAAATGTAGCCTTGTTCATAGGAATATTTGACCTTTTTAGTAAAATACTTTATTGATACAAATCACAGATTTTTGTATGTAATTGATACTTCTATATTTCATGGGTTTGACTAGAGAGATATTAATTCAAAATCAAATTCTACTTTTTGAGGCAATCTAAGCATGCATTTGGCGTGTGAATTGCCATTTTAATAATTTATTCTATGCTGTTGGTATATACACTGTCATCTATTTCTAAAATTCGGTGACGTATTTGGTATGCATAACACCAGATGTAGGTTAGTTTTTAAAAGCAATATTAAAAACAATGAGATATCTGAAATCTGCTTTTGGTATTTCTTCCAGCCTGCGAACAGCAGCTGACGGTCAGGACACTCAAATGGTTTTCCCCTCTTGGCCTGGGCTGGCAGCGATGCTGGGGGTCTGGTGGGGCAGAACCAGGCCAGGCAGATGAGGAGAGTTGTTTCAACCCAAATCCTCTGTTTGTCAGATCTCAGCTGCTTTATTTGTGGGACTGGACAAGTGATTTAAGTCCTTTATTGCCAGTGTTCTTGGCGCTGCTTTTTGAGCGGTTACACTTTCATGGCATCAGCATCTTCCTTGGATGGCTCAAGATCAGTTCAGGGGTGAAAAATGGAGAGAAAAAAAAAAGGTATAATGTTTATAATGTTTAGGCATTCAGTCTTGTGGTGAAACACCTGAGATCGCTTGTCATGATGACCTGTTACGAGAAAATACAGTATTTTTCTCCAGCTGGAGTGTTTCCCTACACTCTGATGATCGTGTGCCAGCCTCTCCGACTTCCACGCCAGGTAGACCCTCCCTCTGTATTCAAATCAGGCATATTTTTTAAGTCCCTGCATGGTTTCCTCTCTTAATATATAAATTCTCACAGTAAAGATGACTTTGCTGTCTGTCAAATTACTGTCATGCTCAAGAATGTCCCCTCGGCAGACAACGGCATGTGCCTGTGTCCCTTTTATTTCCTCTCTCTCCTTCCCACAAAAATGTGCTAAATACGGTTCCTGTGCTGCACCGAAAGGCTGCTGAGGAAGCCATCGCGACAGTTATTTCAGGTTGTTCGTGGAAACCCTGAAGTGACGTGGGTTTTGGGGCTGTATGACCTTTCGTTGGTATTTCAGCCGTTCCCCGGGTTTATCGCATCTCCCTGTGGTTATCAGCCTCCTGTCTGAGAAGAGCGGCTGCTCTGCACCATCTGGGCCGCTTTGGGGCTCAGAGAGAGGAGACAGCTCAGTGGTCTGGAGGTAGCATCAGTGTAGAGATGTTTGGTTTCTTCCTTCTGATTTTTCCTAGGTTTTTTGCAGAGTTGTTTGTTTCCTCTGTGCCTCGGTTTCCATCAATACAAAATGGGGTTAAACTCAGCAGTAATAACGAAGGCTACCTGTAAAACTTAAACTGAGAGTGCCTGTGAGTCATGCAGTGATTGTGAAAACCATTAATACAGTACATATTGGAAAGAGATGATGATAGTGTGTCGGGCTGTTGAGTCATTAAGAAGCTATGCCGAGTGTTTCGATTAACTTCCATGGGTTTGGCATACAGTGGCAAAGGTGAGCAATGCTGGGAGCTTTGCGTGCTGCTGCCCCGAGCTGGTGGGGAATCGCTCAAGTATCTCAGTTTCTGACCAGTGTGTGTTTAAACCTGAAGTGTAGGATTCAGAAATGGAATAATCGTATGGACTTGCTCACCTAATGTGATTTCTAGGAAGCTGTGAGATTGGAATAGAGGAGGTCATCACACAGCCTTATACTGAGCATGGAGGGGCTCAGAGGGAAGATCCTGACAGTAGAAAAAGATGGTCACTTTGTTACTTACTTGGGTCCATCCTGCAAGTCAGTGTAAGGGCTCTCCTGAATCTCCTTCATCTAATTGTATAACTGTACTCCTTCCTCCCCCAGCCGGTTCTCACACCCACCTTTAGTTAGCAGGTTTACTGCTTTGGCTGGTCCTAAGGGGCTCTTTTGGTGTTGGTGTTAAGTGCTTGGATTCGGAGAGAACATGTGATATTTATTGCGATTTTAATTTGGATAAATGGTCCGTTAACTATCCCTGCTAATATGCTTTTGTATTTCGGATGTTCTATCATATGTAATTTAAGTACTACAGTCCCTGCAGCGTTACATATTTGGTTTCTTCTGAGGTACTGTGAACTGAACATGAATTTGTCCTACCCTCTTTCTGTTATCTCAAACTTGGCATCAGCTAGTTGTTCTGAAAAATCTAACATCGGTATTTCATATATTTAAGTTTTATTTTTCGAAGTTCTGCAGATGGTGTTTGTTTAGAATAGAATAGAGAGTATTTAGCATGGATTACCAAGTCAAAGATAAAGTGTCTGTACAAGGCAGCATTTGAAGCAGATAGGAAAAGAATGGAATGTGCTGAATCTTGTTCCAAAGCCATTGGACCTGAGGATTTTGGCGTTTGTTGTTTGGTGGGGTTTTTTTGTTTTGTTTCGTGTTGGGGTTTTTTTGTTTTGTTTTGTTTTTTTTTTCCTCATAGGACATTGCCTGAGCTCATCTGCATTTTGGAGGGATAAGCTTTCATTATGGCCTGCATACTTTTGGCAGCAAGCAATTTGTTTCAGCAATTAAGTGTCCACTGTTCACTAATGTCTTTTTAAAGCGGTATGAAAACGTTTTATTTAAATCATAGGAATTTTCTTGGGTATCAGTAATCTTATGTAGTAGTCTAATAACCAAAATAAAACTTGAATATTATGTGGTGTGTCACAGATGTGCTGGAGTAATCTGCAAAGCGTGTTGCCAAACGTGCACAGGTGGTATTTGGCATATTATGGCTGGAGTTGATGTATATGATTTAACAAATTATCATTGGCAGCTTCAGCAGCTTCTGTTTAAATACACAGTCCTCTCACAGTAGTTCGCGCAGTCCAGATCCCAGGAGCTGGATCTTAGTCTCTGGGTCCAGCAACAACTAGTTTAATTTCTTCTTGGCAGAGATTTGAGAAATTCTGTAGCTTTTGCAAGAACCATCTTGGCATATTCCCAGAAGGGAATGGGCTCAGAGGTCAGCACAGGATTCATTTCAGAAAAAAACTTTTCAGCTGATTACTTAGTTATTTTTAAATAATGTATTGTTAAGTAAGAAAGTATTACCACCTGGAAGGAAACTCTGTAAATATATTTTGGGGTTTGAAATGTGTACCCCAAAGCCATGAGCTGAATACAAAATGTGCTATTTGGGATTTAAAGTCACAAACAAGTTCTGCCGTGCAGATTTTAAGGAGCGACGAAGTAGGTGCTGCGGTTAATTGTAACATCGCAAACGGTTCACGTGCAGAAGGTTATTTTTGTAAGCTTAATGGCTGTGGTCTTTGTTTATTACATGAAAGCCTAGGGAGTCTGTCTGAGAAGTTGATGGCAGAATTCTAGTGAAACTTCCTCCTTTTTTGTGGGTACATGGATTTGTCAACTTTTAGTTGAAGACATAAAGCAGCTTCAAGTATCAGCGAACAAAAAAAAGGTGATGTGCAGTTTCAGATTTAAAAAAGGAATTCAATGTTCAGTTTACCGCTTACTGTGTAACTCACGTTATTCTACCTACAGCACCGTAAGTGCTAAAATATTTAAAATTCTAAAAGTCCTTTGGTGTGCTTTTGGCTTTTCTTAGCTTTGATTAGCATGAATCAAATTGCATGCTATTCTGCCATAGCAGAAGACCTATGTGCAGAAATCCTTGTGTTTTATTATTGGCTGGGTAGAGAATATCTTTTTTTTTAATTCTACTCATAGTAAAATGTTGAAGTATTTTGAAAGAAGGCTAATACACAAAATTATCCAAGGGTTCCATGAAAACGCTGTTCTCTTACAGTGATCTTCTTGCCAGGCATTTGGAGACTGGGAGCGACTGCTCCCTTTTCGAGGTAAACATTGACAAGGAAGAACAAGTGCAAAGAAAGAAAACAAAGATATTTATCTTTGTGGGAAAAGAGGAAGCAGTGCGGCATTTACTGTCACTTACAGAAATAGTTGTCCAGCAAGAGAGGAGAAAGTTAGTGTGTTGATCAATAGATCTGAGTAAGATCTAAAGAGAACAAGTAGTTCTAATAAAAAGCAGCTGTTGCGTATATTTGACTACAGCTTCACTTTGGAAGAGGCCAGCCGGAATAGTTGCATCAGGTCTACGATTAAAAATGATTGACAATGAGAGAGTTAACCAATCTAAAAGTCAGTGTTAGGTTTCATCATTCAAAATCCATTTTGAGTGATGAAACAGCACGTGGAGCAGAATGCAGCTGTCATAACCATCATTTCAGACTTTATGCAGGTTCAGGGAAGGCTGTTCTGTGTCGGCTTACGTGCTCCGAATCCTTGGAAGGTTTCCTTCCCAGCTAAAAGGGCTCTTTCTAACGCCTAAGCCACTCCTTCAGGCTGGAGCGGGGCCAGCGGAGGTGGCCCGTGTTGCGAGGGCAGGCCGTGGGCACGCAGGGTTTGGCACGCAGCCCAAAGCTGAGCGCAGAAGAATGAAGCTGCAACCTGTTTAAGAGCTGGGGAGGTGGAAGAAGCCTGAATCGGAGTCA
>VWZL01005283.1:12666-43892 GCA_013396915.1 Stercorarius parasiticus | reverse complement strand
AAAAAAAAAGAGGCAGGACTTCTGCTGCTGTTGTGGAGGAGAGTTGGGAATGTGTCAGAGCCATCGAGATGTGAACTTGGTGTAGTTTAATTTCAAAAGCTAACCATGTGCAGATCAATTATTTATAAGGACTTCCTAATTTATTTTTTGGGGAGAAGTATGTGTTCTCATGAGCTGTGTAGATTATTCCAAGAACTGCAAAACCCCAGATGAACACCACAGCGCTGCATGATTCCAGGCAGAAGTATTCCAGGAAGCTTGTAAAACAATGTTGAGTATTGAACTGTCATGAACAAAATAATTTGGGTTGGTTTTTGCCTTTTTTTTTTTTTTTTCCATGGAAGCACATAGTTTCAAGTGGCACAGACTGTACCCTCTCATCCCACCATCCGACTCTCAAACAATTGCTGCACTTGGAAGAGAGAGGATTCGCACATAGTCTTTTTTTCTCTGCAGCTACAAAGGTCAGATAGGAAATCTCATCAATAACCATCAATTACATTAATTTTTTTGCCAAGATACCACTGTTCCCAGCGCAGAGCTGTGCAGCACCTGGCTGGGGTGGCAGTGGGCAGGAGGGGGGCAGCTTTGGCAGGGCTGGTTCAGCACGGCTGGAATTAAGTGGTTTGCAGTCTGGGGGGGGTGTGTGTCTGAGGAGGGGAAAGAGAGGACGCGGGGGAATAGCTAAAAGGGGAAATGTAAAACAAAGAACTTAAGTAAAACACATATGAAAAGAAATGGATGAAGACAATAAGGAGGAAGCTAAATAAGGAAGGTAGGAGAAAATGACCTTGCAGGAGGGAGAATGAAGTAGGTATGGGGCTGGTTTTATTGCTCCATATTTAGGGGGGAAAACTAGAAGAATGGAGATGTTTAACAGGGCGAAACAAACAAAAGCTTTTTTTACTAGTTTTTCCTCTCTTAATGTTTTGGCAGCGATGCTATTAGTGTGGTTTGTGTGACATCATGGCATTCTTGGATTTTGCACATTTTGGTGGGGGGCAGGGGGAACAACAGTGCGTCCCACTTGAGACACCTCTCCCGGCTTTATGAGGCACTGACTGTCATGGAAATAGATGGATATATGCATGTGTGCGTGCTTATTAATGGGTCATCTTGTGCTCGCTTTCTTACACATCCCTTTTACTGTTTCTTGCTGGACTTCTCAAATTATTTAAAAAGTCTTATTTTCTGTACTCTAAATAATATTTTTTTAGAGAGCAGGAGGTGCATGGGATGTACATGTAGCTTTCACACAGCTTTTGCAGTAAGAGGAATGCCCACCAGTTCTCTACAAGCTGAGAGAAAAAGATGGAAGACAGTTACCCATGCTGGACCTACATAAAAGCAGTGTTTTGTAGGAACTTCTCCATCTGCTGCCTCAGGAGAAGCAGGCAGCATTCTGAAAACTATATTCTCCCCTACAGCAATAGTGCACCAAATGGTAACCTGGCCTGTATGCGAGTGTTGTGCTTTTGGAAAAACTTGAGACAAGATTATTCTTACCAAATTAAAAGATACTGATAACATTTTGGTTTTAGGCACAGCTACAAAGTAGGTAGGCTGCTATGTAGTTTACTTAGGCATTATGACAAGTAATTTTCACCTGTTATTTATTTACTCGCTCATTTTTGATCACTGGTTTGCTGGCTTTTTAAAAACAAATTTGACGTGATACCGCTTTGGTGGGTTTTCTTCCAGGCAATATGATCGCTTAAAATCTAACATTTAATACACATAAAGTCTACAAACTGTGTTTTTAAGATACTACCAGAAGAGGGAGTGTATAACACTTTGTATGTGATGAAATCTGTAAGTTTATTGATGAATAGCAATCAATAACCACATGATTTGCGTAGTAAGTTAAAAAAAAAAAAATGCAGCCTGAAATTCACTTTCAGAAGAGCACAATTAATGCCAACTTTTTAGGTTCCTCATTAGACTTAATTCAGTTTAAAACTAAATAATTATATCCAAGTAATGTAAATGGCCTTGAAGTCAATTCAGATTCTTAAATGTTGTGTTGTGTCTACCTGTAACAAAAAGATTCCAACAGCTTTTCAGTAGCAGTCTTGGATTAGCTCTTGCAGTACCCAGCTCTATAAGAGCTCCATAACAATGTGAAACTTGAAAGCAATTACAGATATCTTTTAAAGATGTAGAAAATAACAGAGATGGATAAATAAGTCTGTGATACTATTATTGACTAAATAGGCCATCATTAGCTATCTCAGGCAAAACAACAGCCAAAATACTTCCAAGCCCTATTGTCTGCTACTGATAAAACCATAATGTAATGCTTGTATAAAAATCAATATTTTTACTTTATAATTTATGTAGATGTTCCTCCAGTTGTCGTGCAGCAGGGCAACAGGGTAATCCTTTGAACAATAGCAAATTGATGTAGGAGAAAAGGCCATCTGTGTGTCTAATATGTAAACTCCTAATAAACTTCGCCTATTCTGCTGCCTCATACAACTTCTGCAGTATCTGAGATCGTTGCTGACCACAAAGGTTGCAATTACATTTTAACTTCTTTCCCCAGCTTGTATGAGAGAAAGAAGAGCCATCATCAAGAGGTTCTTGTGCTCTTTTCTGTTCTGTGTTCCCCAGATAATGAGTTGCCCGTGTTGGTATGAAACTCTCACTCTTTACACTGGTTTGTGAAGGATGCAATTAGACCAGGCTCCTGGAGGGTTGAAGCAGTTCCTATATAACTGAGTTTTTCCTCATTGTTCGGCAAGATTGTCAGAAAATCTTTAACTCACAATTCTATATAAAGTAGCTTTTCACAAGGAAGCTTTCTCTTTTAGCCAGATCACTTTCTTATGTTTTTACCTCATAGGATTTTCTTCGTTGGCCAGGCAGAAGTCGCATTGTGCCATGTCCTCTATGTGTGACCCTGCAGGTTGCACAGAACCCATTTGTTGCGTCTGGTGCTGGGAAAAGGGCTGTGTGTTTCTGCAGTGCATTGCGGCTAATTCTGTGGGCTAGGTAGGTGGTGTACCCCTTCCAGTGCGCCCTCCCACCTTTGAGCCTGAAGCTTTCAGATAGTTGTGCATTATTTGTAGAGCTGGATTTGAGCTGATCTGAAGTTTTGTGTGATATACTTGGATAATTTTAAGAGCTGTTCGTTATTGTCCATAGATACTCACATGGAATTCATAGCTTCTCTCCTTGCTAAGAGGAAAATTGACTGTGTCTCCTTTGTTACTGCATGGCTGAAGTTCCTAGGCTAAGTATTTTGATTTTCTGCTGCATTAGGTTGGACTTAGTGAAGTAGTTGTTTTCATTTTTCGCTTTTCTAGGTCATAACGAGAAGCCTTACAGTACTCTGTAGGGCTCTGGCTCTTCTCATCGTTGGCATGGGACTAGCTAGCACTTATTTTCTTCAGTTTCATTTTGGCTTACAGCCTCTGGCAAGCCACACGTAACCATGTATAAGCCTGGAAGCATGCCATGCTAGCCCTCTCCTGGCCTCTAAGGTCAAAGGAAAGGTTTTAAAACTGCCACAGTTCAGTCCCTTCCCCGTCATAGTGCCATGTACTCTTTGACCAAAGGTCATGTGGGTCACAAAGCTATCCACCGGCCAGCTTCTAAAAATACCCATGACTGCTTTGGTAGCCATAGAAGTGGTATAAACTTCTACATGTGCATAGCATTGTAAGGCTTGATGCTCACATCTCACTTGTCACGATTGAGAATGACAGCTAGTGTCACTTAATTTTGGTAGTGGCCAGTTCCTTTCTCCATCCAGCATGCTCTCCATAGGATCGATCGGTGTTCAGAATGAGGATGGGTACTGACCTGTAGGACCGTACCCGTCACCTTTTTGTGGGACCACAAGAATGTACCCGGGGAGGCTGGAGACTTGGCAGATAGTTGGGACGTGCTGAAAGCCCTGACGAGCTCCTGGGCTGCTTGCTATTTCCTCTGCCCTGGCCCAGTTATCTAGGTGGCAGTGGTCCACAATAGCTGTGGCTGTATGCTTGAAATCTAACGTACTCAATGTCTTTTTCTGGTTTTTATTCCCTGAAAATAGCATAAGTCTATATAGAAGGCATTTTCAGCCTTTGCTCTCGGTGTGTACACACGTATGATATGGGTAGCGGTTATATTTTGTATTCCTGGTGTAAATAAGCACGTTGTGTAAGTGGAGTTGATACTAAGGCATAAAATGCTGTCACTAGATTGTGCACCAACAAGCCTGTCAAGTTGTTCCTCTGTACTCAGTCATCCGTTTTATTTTGGACTCACTCCACTTTTCTGACACCTGAGGAACTTCTAAGCATGCCCACTTGGAAAATAAAAGACCAAAACTAGAAATCTCGCCCAATATATTTGTGTTTTCTGTAGCACGCAAGACACTCTCCAAAGTGGCAGCTGCTAGAGAGAAAAATCCACTCATGTCAAAGTCTGTTGCCCCGTGGTTCTGGAGGTTCTGGGAATTTCATTCATGATGGTACTTTGGACCACTCATTCCCAGATTTAGAAAAAAAGACACACAAAGCCTTAAATACAAGTCAGTAGCGCTAATTTTGATATGATTTTTTGCTGCTCCCTTTGCTAAGGCTGGTTTTGTGGTGTCACACAGCGCATGGCAGTGTTCTTTCCGTGCACCCCCATAGCAGCCAAGTTGGTTTTCCAAGTAACCACACTGGAGTTCTTGATTGATCAACTTTAAGAAGTTTGGTGTTGGCTCAAGGCCCATCATTCTCTTCCTTCCAGGAAGAGTAATAATAGTAGCTAGTAACCAAACAATCTCTTTAAAGCAAAATATTTACAACAAAATCATGTTAGACAGTACTAAATGTAAACATAAGCAGGCTGCAGTGTAAGCAAGCCTGGCTTATGCAGTGTTGATATCAATCAGATGAAATTCCTTGGAAATCTCAATTATTTTTTTTTTTTTTGTGTACCCCTCAAAACTTCTAGGAACTGGCAAACTGATCATTCCTGCAGCTCACAACCCAGTTCTTTGTCATCCCCAGTTGCTCAGGCCTCCAGCCCGTTCCCTGGGATCAAGTCACACACTAATTCTTGCTGGTCCTTGCTCTGTTAATTGCGAGCTTTGGCACGGGAAGGTTTGCGGTTTGTGAGACTGTCAGGTCTTTGAAGGGATGGTTTTGCTCTTTGTTACGGAGAGAGCAGATGGTGGGAAGGCAGGAGCGGAGCGGTCGGGATTGGGGGAGAGGGCAGGCATGCTTTCTGCAGTGGCGGTGTTAGCCTGCACCAGCTGAACACAACTGGGGAAACTGGTGCCTGAGATTGCTGAATTTTGAGAAAGGATAAATGAGTTGTTTCATGTGCAGTGGAGATAATGAAGCCTGGTTGTCTGTGGCTTTGTCCTGTGTATTTTGCCGTTGCTGTCCTACCTGTTGCAACACCTCCTGCTCGGTGCACATACATAGCTTCAGGTTTCAAGGCATGTTTTGCCCTTTTTTTTTTTTTCCTGCCAGTTTACTAAGACATAGGCATGCCGCAGCTAGGCTGGAGCGTGCACGTGATGACCGGCCAGTGAAGATGTTCCTGCTGCCTTTTCATAAGAGCACTGAGAGGTCCTACCTTTGCTGTCTGAATGCTGTTTTTAATGCTAATGATAAACCCCAGTATCTTTAGGACATGTGTCAGCTGGGGGGGCAGGAGGATACACCGCCTCAAATCCAGCTCTCGCGTTTCCTTAAAATTAACCTATCATTTCAAAATACAGAACACTAAAATGTAGACAAGTGGAAGGAGACATGCTAGAGCTGCATTTATCTCACTTCGCAAAACCAGATAAGAAAATATAGTGTAAGTAAAAGATTAAACATCCTCTAGCCAATCTTAAAAACTACTTTTTTGGCAATGCAAAATGTGCAGAATAATTCAGGTTGTAGAATGATTGTTTTATGTATTTTTTTTAGGCATTTCTTAACATTATGTAGTAGTCATTCATACTAGGGAGCTACTGTATGTGTGTGCATAGTGATGGCATCACACATGAGATAAATATCTTTTCATGTTACACGTGTTCGGTGAGGAAAAGAAGAAAGGAGAGGGTTGATGCTCCTCTTTATGTTATCTTAAGTAGTAGGAAGCAAACTTTCTACATGATTTCTACACAATTCAAGTTGTCTGTCTTGGATGATCTTGCGACACCAAGGGCTGGGAATTAGGTTCTCTGCAGCGATGCGTATTGAGCTGCTTCTGTCCCTTCTGCCCTGCCTGTCCTGTCCTTCTGAGCTGGCGCTCGAGCAGGAGTCCCGTCACTTCAGCCTCATTCCCTGGGAGCGAGCAGCGTGCGCAGGTGTACGTCCCTTTGTGCATGTAGCTGCAGAAAGTATTATCATAGCTTGCAAAGCTAATTTTAGGCCTCTGAACTCAGGTATTAACTGATGATACGAGTGTTTATATTCAATCTAATGCTGTTGGTGTTTTGGGGATTTTTTTGTAATGACTTTAAGTGGTGTTGATAGAAAATAACACTTAAAACCTCTTATGATATTTAGCACCAGGAAAAGAACTTCATAATTTCATTGCCTTATATAATGGGTTGTTTCTACTACATTAAGTAAAATTACTTTTGCATTTGTCAGAGTACAATTGCAGCATGTGAGTTAACTGTGGCCGTCTCAAGGTGAAACCCCATGAATGTTTACTGTGTGAAGTTACTTAGAAGCCTTTAGTCATTGGAAAACAGTAAATAAAAACAAACGCACAGATTGAGAGGGATGGCATATATGCTGCTGCCATAACATAAGGAAGCATAAAATCGCGTGGCGTTCTCTCTCAGCCATTGTGTGCCTTCCCGTGGGCCGTTGCCATTTTCTCCCCGGGTGAATGTTCCGTCATGCCTCTCCTTTCCATTCCAGCTCCTGCCTTGATGCCCAGCTGCCGGTGTTTCTTAGCGATGGGGCTCTTTGTCCTCACTCAAAAGGAAGACAGCTTTTCTGTATTGTTCCACATGGGAATTAAATTGCCTGATCTTGGTCGGTTTATTTGTGGAAGAAGGAAAAAAAAAAAAAAGTTACTCACCCTATTGGTCCTAAAATAAGACTAGACCAAATCAAAGACTAAGGAAGGGTAAATTCTAGTTGGTAAGAAAAGAAACACATCAGTGCTGGTTCCCCACGAGGTAGTTTTAAAGTCAAGAATTTTCTGAACCACTAAAATCTGTTGAAGACTTACCCAGTTTTAATTATGGGTGTCAAGTAAAAGAGTATACAATAAAAACAAATCCTCCAAAAACGCACATGCCTCTGATACTAATTTTAGCAATGGAAGGAGATGTCGTTTAAAAACAGCATAATCCAAGGAAATGTCTTTGTGTTCCCGAGTTGTCCTTAACAATTAATGGGTAGCTGACATGAGCTGTCAACTTCTCTCGAAATTTGGAGCAAAAGAGGAACCGGTTGCTGCCTCGTATTCTGAGTGCGTAGACATGGGAAAGGTAGTATTTAGTATTTGTAGTTTAAGATTTGGTATTCATTTCTAAGCTTGTTAATGGGAGCAGTGGTCTCCAGGTTTCTGTATGTTCCTTTAAAAAAAAAAGGGGGAAAAAAGAAACAACCCAAACAAAACCCAATCTGCTGAAATGGTGCTCCCTGCTTCTGTTTGACCCTTCGTAATGACAAGAGAGTAATATGTTAACACACTGATACTAGTACACAAAGGCGTTTGTACAAGCTAACTGCCTTTCCTCTTGGCAAACTTTTTATTTTATTGAAAAAGTGTCTTGCTTGGTTTTAAAAATGACTTTGGGTGTAATTCAATAATTGAGGAAAGACCAGAAATTTCAGCTTTGATTACGGTAATTTAAACCACTAGCAAGCTGTTTCTTCTTACTCTTTTTTTTGTCAGCAGATACACTGTCATTTTTACAAGTGATTACTTAGGAAGTGGTCCATAAATTAGTAACAAGGTAAAAATTAGATTTCAGTATCCATGTGCTGACTTTGGGTGGAAATCAGACCTTGACGTTCACACCTCAGAGCCTGGAAATTTAGGATGTCAAGGATGATCTGGAAGATCAGGACAGTAAATACCGGAGTGAATGTGTAAATACAGAAGTGTCTCCAGGGCAGGAGGACTCGTGTCCCCCAGGCCACCGACATCGTCGGGAGCTGCAGCTCTGGGGCTGCTGGATGTCCCCAGGCTGGGTGATACAGCCGCAGGGGAACCGTCCCAATGTGGAGGAACCATTCACTGGAGGAACCATCCTAGTGCTGGCAGCACGGGCCTGGCAGCTCACCGGGGGAATCACAGAGGGGATTAGCCTTCATGCACACAGTGTCCTGCCATGGCCGTATCTGACCGGTGCTGATGCCACCTCGGTGGCCCCAGTGCCCGTGGTTGGCAGCAGGCTTGTAGGGCAAGCTGAGGCTGGCCAGAAGCCGGGGGCAGCTGTTTGCTGCAGGGTGCCTGAGGCTGGCCGGACCCCAGCACTGGTGGCCAGGTGGCCCGGCGTGGATGATGGCGTTGCCCACGGGTGTCACAAGGCCTCGGCAGAGTTCGGCGAGCGCCGTGGATCATCTCGCAGCGAGGGATTATGTGCTGCAAGCAGCCGGCGTGAACCCTGCTGAAATGTCACCCGCGCCACCTGGCCCCGCTCCAGACACAGTCCGCAGGAACTTGAAATCCCCAAAAAGCGCTCCGAAGCCACAGCTCTGGCAGATCACAAAGTGGAGAAAGGGAGAAAACAGCAATAAAAACATAGACAGCCGATCGCAATCCTCTCAGGCCTCTGGATGGATTAGCGACTGTTAATCAAAGTGCTAATTAAAGAAAGAAACTATTAAGAGCGTGTTCATTTTAGCTTGTTTTCCTGAGTGCTCTCATCCGTGTAATTTATAAATCAGAGGGCAAATACATTCCTCGTTACGGCTCTGCGGATGGCTGGCCGTGGGCAGGATGGTCTGTGCCGTTACAGCTCCGTTTTGGAGGAAATGGGAAACGCAGGCGCAGCCTGGATGTGTCAAGTGCAGTTGTGTTTTCATTTAAGAGGTTAAACTTGCACAAACATTTTAGTTAGCACATCCTAATTACAGCATTGCTTGGGTCTTTCAAATAATAATGTGAAAAGGCTGGTTTGTTTATTTAATTTGAAAGACATTATTGTGCAAGCACAGTAGGTTCGTGCCCTCGTTTGACTGTATTAGTGATTTCTGTGAGACTTTGCTGTGCTAATGCTGCTGTAAAATTTTAATTAGTGTATAGTTAACATGGTCAGTGTTTTTAAATGTGAAAACAGTTGTTTCATGCCAGTTGTGATTGGTGTTAATGAAATAAGCTGTTATGATCTTTTTTCATAATTGAAAAATGACTAATGCCTAAAAACATTAAATCAGTGTAAAATAACGTAAGGACCTGAGTTAAAACAGGAAACCAAAATATTTATTCTCTGTTATCCATTGATGTTACAGATTGAGTACTTACGTTCCAAGAGATTTCAAATTTTGGGAAGTTAACTCGACTCTTGAAACATCCTTTAAAAATACTGCAATTCGCCCTACCCCAGATTTGCTTCCCGTCTTCGTTTTCCATCCTGAAAAAGTTCAACGTTTCTTGTGTTTAAAGATGTGGACAGAAAGGAGTCCAGCCTGGATCCCTCACGCCGTTCTCATTTCCCCCACCAGGTTTTCCTGCAGGTGGGCACTGCCCATAGGTACAGAGGCTCGGTAACGCTTTTGTCCCATTTGTCCCATCCACAGGGTGCGTGTGGTCGGTGCCGTGCGTACGGAAACAGAGGTGAGAGATGGGTAACGTCAGAGATAGCGACAGGAGCATCCTTCTCTGCTCCATCACTCAGCGTTTGCTCCTCCTGCCATGAGCAGTGACACCTCGGGGGAGAGGAGGGGCTCTTGTAGTTGGCGTGTGGCTACTTATAAGTACCCGTGTACATGCTTATCTCTCTTTTTTTTTTTAATCTTACAAAGCTTTCATTCGTGTGGCAGTGGATGTCACTCATTAGTCACACAGTACGTAAGAAAAAGATTTGTGCTCATTGTCTTTTTATCGTGTCGTTTCGTAATGACAAAATCAAAGAATGTGATTTACTTAGCTGATACTACTATTTTTGTATATCCTGTGATATTTCCTCTGATTCTCCTGCTCAAAACAAAGTCAGTTCGCTCTTCTTGATCTCGTTCATATGGAGAGCTTTCCATTTCAAGACTTTTTTTACACGCATCTCCAGAAATTTTATCAGTTAGCCCATAACCCACTCTGTATTTTGGCTCACTAACAGCTTTTAAGCAAGTTTTCAATGTCAGCATCATTTTTTGTAGCGGAGCAGAGTCTGAAAGTCAACATATGATGATTGAAGTTTGCTACATGTAAAGAAATAGCTACAGGGGAAAACATTAAAATTCCTGATTGTGGCTTTGAATAGAAGCGTTAGCGAGATGAAAGCTAGACAGACATTTGGATATGTGAACTCATCTGAATACGTTACACAATATTATGATACTGTGTGATAAGGCCTTGTAAGGAGTGTTGTTGATGCTGAAGGGGAAGTACATGGTGTTAAAGGTGTAAACCTGATTTCTGGGTAGAAAGGAGGAAAAAAAAGAGAGAGGAAAAAAAAATAGTCAGAAATTAGGTGGTGGTCCTTCCCTTAATTCTTTATTCCCGTGCTTTCAACACAGAGTTCTTTATTAAACTTCTATTTATTCCACTTTTTATTAAAAGTTTGGAATAATGTTTTTTTTTATTTTTAATTTGCTGTATGCTTGTTTCGAAAAAATGAAGCTTTTCTTTAATGTCATTCAGAGGAAGCATATATGAGACACCAGTTTTCCAGCTGTGTTTTTGAGGAAGCTGACCCATGCTGTATCTTCATACAATGCTGATCTGTGCTGGTTACCTTTGTTTGATATTTTTGTTTATTGTCACTGAGGCTTCTCCAAAGTTGTTTTCCAAATAGCAAATTTTTTTAATAGCAAAAAAAGATTTAGTCAATACCTGCTTTTTAATCAGACAGTGCAGGTATTGTCATGTCGTCAACAGGCTACACAGGGATTAGTGCTCATGATGTGGACGTTATAATCTCTTCGTGTCCCGATTACCATCTAAGACACTCTACTGTCCTTCTGTAATAACTTTGCAATTTATATTCCAGCGCTTGACAGATTTACAAGACGGCTACAGACCCAAAAGTCCAGGGCTGGTTCCCTGGTGAGAAATCTGTCCTTTCCTTTACCTCTTGGAAGTTGCTCGGGAAAGCATTCCAGAATTTTGATCTTGGATATTATGCCAGAGTCTTTTTGAGTTGTTAAAGCCTTCGCTTTTGGGTTTACCTGAGCAAAGAGGGGGATGGAGAAAGATGGGGACAACATCCTCCTCTGGGTGACAAAGGGGACCTCGCAACAGCTGGTTTCCCTGACTCCATTTTGCTTCTGGTTCTGCTCTGTAAAGAATTTAATGTCCTGCCTCTATCGGTTTTCCCACGTTGCTCTTGAGGGTTTTACCAGTCTCCAGGAGGCTCCAAACAGCTGAAACAAACCTGATGGGAGCGTCCCTAAATCCAGTTTGCCACTGCGCAACACAGCAAAACCCCCATCTGCCTGCAGGCTTGGGGTGACAGTATGGATTGGTTCATGCTTCAAAGGCTGTTTTCCATCTCTCGGGGGCAAACCCTGTGTATTTTAAAGAGGAATCTTAAATCCTGTGGAAATTGGTTACAGAACTACTCATGCACTGAATACAAGGGGTTTTGAAAGGATTAGTAACAAATAGGGAAAAATTGAAAAACTAGCTTTAGTAGTGTACAGAGAGTTGTGGAGAAGCAGTGCTGGAGAAAGGGATGTACTTGAAGGTTATTTATTTAAATACATTTTATTTTGCTACGTTCTTAATAACTGTGTTTGCAGTCTGCTCCTCGCTCTCCTTTCTGTGGTGTTAATCTCATTGGGGCAGGGGAGCTGTGCAGGGTCCGGGGCTGGTCTGCAGCAGGGAACCGTAGTGGAGGTGGCCATTCCTGCGCCGTTAGTCTGGTGCTAATAGAGAATTACACCACCATCCTGGCTACGCTGTAGTTGTACTCTTTTAAAAGCATAATTTAAATACCCTAAATCATAGTTACAGGATCATCTCCTTTTTGAAATATGATTTTAAAGTATTGAAGTTGGCATTAAGAATCTTACTAGAGAAAATTTCCTGCTTTTCACTCCTCCCTCTATTTTCTTCAATAGCGGAAACAAAACTGTGACCCTTGTTATGCAGAATTTCACGCTCCTTTATCTAACGTATGTTGCACGGTGATCACTTGTTGAGTGGATTTTGGTTCTCTAAAGTAAATCTCGAGGAAAAATTATAAGTGTACGTATTTAGAAATCGGAAGTCGAGTAATTGATCTTACAGTCTTAAAAGTAGCCAGTGCTTCTCCATATCTACTGTAATGAAATGAGCAAAATAATAATAATAGCTAATGTTTGCATTCTGTTTCTGTTCAAAGGGATGTGGTTGACTAACCGTCATAACACCTCTTGGGAGTTGAGTAAATAGGTTGCAAATGTTCAAATTTAAATGTTGGGAAACTTCAGAGGGGTCGAAGTGGCGCGGTGAGGCTGGGGGAGACGAGAGCCGGGAATACTCAGAGGATGTTTTCCAGTTCCCAGCTTTGCTCGTGTTTCCTGTGAATTGCTCTGGTAAACCTGCTTTCAAAAACAAACCAAAGTGAAAGTTGAGCTAAAATCTGCCAGTCTAGGGCTTCTGGACTCGCAGGAAGTAGGTTACATGAAACTTTTAGTTAAAGTAAAAATACATCGTTGAAAACCATCAGCGGCTTTTGGTTGCATTGAAGTTTGGATTTCAGGAGGAAGATTAGCGAAGTGTGCTGGACCATCAGAAACATCCGGATATGTTTTATTTACTTGTCTTAAATTGGTGTGAATTACTGTGAAGGGATTTTGGAACTGGAGTGATACACTGAAACCCAAATATTTGTATATATGAGAGCTTTGGGTTCTGAACTGAGCATTTGTAACCAAAGCATATCTTAAGAAAAAAATTATTCTCTATAATTACGCGTTTTTGTAATAAATCAGTGCACCCTAGTTGAAAGCATAGCCAGATTTTATATGCTTTTTAGGGAAACTTGTAGTGTGTGTTTTGAAGGTGATTGAGAAGGGAATGGTGCAGGATTTGTACTTGGAACAGTGGCACCTTCGCCCCGAGGAGGAGTGCTGGGGGTGCACACACCAATGCTGCCGTTTAACAAAGATGCAGAGAAGAGATGACACGTAGAGCTTAGTGGTGGTACAGCCCTCATTTGAGAGGTAAAAATGTTCTAGGAACTAACAAATAATTTTGGAGCGTACCTCGTCAGCAATTAGAAAGGTCTTGATGTATTTGCTTTATTTGTCTGTTGGCTTCAACAACGGATTTTCTGAGAGGAAGATAATTTTCTTTTGTGGGAGAGCGTAAAGGTTTCATGGCGCTTACTAAGCTGAAGCCTCCACAAATTACTTTAATGTGAAAGAGCATTTTCAAGGGAATTTTAAAAATCATCGATCTCTGCAGTTACGTTTTGCTCTGTACTGTGTGACTTCAATTCTGTCTTTTGCCCCTAAGAAGGTTATTTTATCTTCCTGTGTATTAACCGTCTCAATGTGAATGTAAGACTGTCTTTGAACAATGCTGTAGCACGGACGTGGTGAAGATGGAACGTAAAAACATAAACCAGCATGTTTTAAATCTTTGCTAGGCAAAGCAGACCTGTTAACGTATCGAGTTCTGGAGGTGACCTCTGTGTTTTAAAATATACTCTTCAAAATTGGCTAGGTATTGCATTTTTATAGATTTTTGAGAAGAAACGCATTTTATCATTGTAGCTTAACTGCGTCTTTACGCGATGGTATCTACGCCGATAAAAACGCTCTGTACTGCAATTGTGCTGAATATTTTTAAAGTGAGGGAGTGCAGGACATAAAGTTGCATCAGTATTGCCAACTTGGCCATAGTCTGTATAACAGATATTATATAAAACCTATTCCTTAGATAATTAGTTTATACCTATTACTACTGATTTATAATATTGGGGAACTCCTCTGCTCAAGATAAGGAAGACCGTTGTGGTAAGTGATGTAAATACATAAAGCAATGTATGTGCCACCCTGACCTGCATTTGGTATGCTGCAATATAAATTATATACTTCCTTTTTTTTCTTCCCTTTCTCTTCTGCTAAAGTGTTATTTTTCTGTGAATGGAGTGCCATAAGTATACGTGACTATCAGTCAGATTCTCTTTGTGGTTTTGCTAACACTGAGTGATAAACAATAATATCAGCTGCCAGTTACGAAGCAGTGGTTTTTTATGAAATAGTAAGACGAAGTCTCTCTCGAGACATTACAGATTGTGCTGATGCCAGTCAAGCCTTGGCAGTCTGTCATACTCATAGCTTGGACTTCAGAAATGTTCTTTTCTGTAACTTTCATGCTGGAGTGAAAAGTATAACGTTGTTTAGATGCTGCCTGCTCAGCTAAGGGTGTAAATTTAAACGCCAGACAACGGAAGATGGAGCGACCTCATCCTGACTTACAGTGCAAACAGAACTGATGGGATGATTAAAAGGACATCAGTGGAAGATTAAGGCAGAATCCTTGGTATCTAGGCCCCGTGATTAGAGCAGGATAATGAAGCAGCAATAAGTGAGTGAGCAGCAGATGAAGATCCTGCACAGGCGATTGCTCCCAAGCAGCTGCACGCTGCCAGGACGGCAGCAAAGGAAGAGTAATTTGCCTGCTATGCCCGTAATTGTTTTAGCTCCCGAGTTTCGCCTGCAAAATCCTCATGGATCTAACTTCTTTCTTTTTTCTCTGTCACAGTGAGGTCAGGGGGATGGTGGATCAGAGCCCGACACAGGCATTTGCGTTAGAGCCGCAAAAGGGATTTCAGTTGCTTGCTGCAGTAATATCTATAGTTAGGGTGAGGTGCCCTGCCAGGGCAGTGTCACAGTCTGTGCTCCCCTGTCATGTCAAGGATCTCATCCTTCAGGAGAAATTAGATGATCAAGTAAATTAGCTCTCCACAATTACTCTAGAAATGTAACAGTCACACTGAGAGAAAATAAATTTTATCCTCAGGTAAAAGATGTTTGTTCTAATATGGCTCTAGTAAATAATTTCTCAAATGACAAGTCAAACAGTAGCTGTGTATGATGGGGAAAAAAAGATAAGTTTGTTTTAAGCTGCACTTTTATCACGTTTATACTTTAGGTGACGGATATATGAAATAATAATTACCTAAACATAAAGTTGTCTTCATGCTTTGTTTCAATATACAGATTTAATTCTGTAGTCTGAATGATGCTCTTACCCCTAGGCTAACCTGTCTTAAAAACTGTTTTTCTGAACGTTAACTGAAGTTGCAACGTATTTCACTGAACTAAACTTGTGTGTGCTCAAATGGGCGTGCTTCACTTTTAGTGACGGCTCTGCTCCCACTGACACAGGTCACTTTGACTTTTTGCCCAGTACTTACGTAAGAAGCCAGTATAAAAACAAAAAAATAGAAAGAGTTTATGAAATTTGATCTGTACATCTTGTATTTGCTGCCCAAAGCTATTAATTGATGCCCAGAGAGAATGAACAGCACAAAACGCTTCCTAGATTTTGGGAACTAAGTGTAGACCTGGGAGGAACATTTTGAAAAATTTTAAGAGTATTGTTACTCTTAATATGTTGTTGTTGTTGTTGTTAAGCATACAGCAAAGAAAGTAGCACTTTATGAAAACCAGAATATTTTTCTCTATAAAAGGATATCTTCTTTTATTTTAATACAGAAATAAGGTTATAAAGCACAGTAAGTCCAAGTGTTTGCTCATTGATGGAAGAATAAGTAGTAGCTAAACATGGTGAGAAGCTTTCTTTTTTTCTTTCCCCTTTTTTTCTTCCCCTTCCAGGTTACATTTTTTGTGTTTTGTCAGAAATCAGTCCATGTTTAGAGGGAAAAATACAATGGAAAATAAGATTTTTTTTTTTATTTTTTTTTTAAACACAAGAAAATTGGCAGCCAGACTAAGGGCCAAGTGAAGCTGGTTAATTTTTCGTTTTTTTTTAAAGCTGTTGAAGAGATTTAAACCCTCAATATCCCTTTTATCAGGAAGTCCTGTGTGCTTTGGCAGTCTGCGTATATGATTCTTGCTCAACCGTAAGTCCAGTAGTGCACAAACTATGGCTGTATTTTTCCAAACTGATAGTTAACGGATATCTTGGTCACTGAGCTGGGATTGCCATCTCTTTTCACAGCTTTCAAACGCTCTGTACAGCCCTTCTCCTTAGGGTCACAAAGACGTTATATAAATACGAAGATATTTAGGGAGGAGTTTATTTGTTAAGGTTTAGTGTTGAATGCAGCGTTCATTTTAGGTCAGATTCTACCCAGTGCTGTGGGATCAAGGAAGACTTTCTGGTTCTTTGTCCAAAGTCAAAGCTGGCATCTTTCTGATATTTAAAAACAAAAATGAAGAATAAACAACAACAACAACAAAAACTAAAAAAAAAAATAAAATAAAATCCTCCCCCCAAATTTTAGAGTTTAGAACCGTGTCACACAGGTGCGGTGTTTGAAATACCACTTTGATGTGTTGTAAAAGCAATCATGACATAAAAAAAATTGTTTTTTCTTTCAAGAGTTATGTGAAGGGAAGGGATGCGAGTGCTAACTTTTAAAATTTGAAAACTGAACACCTGGAGATAATTAAATTTTAAAATGTTTTCAGGCTGAGTCAGAGGTAATGGCAAATGGGAACCATATTAGATTGGCAGATGATTAGTAGAATTTATCATTATAATATGCCTAGCATAATAAGCATGGTGGTCTTGATTATTCAGTGCCGGTTTGTGTAGTAATTTTTCCATTAAAAGCCTGTGTCAGTCTGTCAATAAATACATTCATTAGAGCAAGTATGCCATGCTTGACACACATCTGGTTTCAAAAATAATATTAGCTTTCCCCAATAAAAGGAGACATCGGTAGTCTTCAGATGGTTTACAAAACAGACCCTAAGCAGATTTTGCTTAAAACCATGAATTTTCTGAAAAGATTGAAACATTAAATATAAGCAAATCCTAGTAGCAGCCCTACCTCTGCTTGTATGTAAGTCAACATGGAACAGGTCCAGGCAGTTTATGAAAAATTAGCTGAAAAGTCTTCTCATTTTGTTGATAAGCAACACAAGTCGTGGTTACACACAGGACGAGTGAGTGAAGGTTTCACAGACTTAAATTATTATAATATCTCTTTCAGAAATTGTCCCAAAAGTCTAGAAAAAGCTCATTTGGCTTTGTGTGTTCTGAATCGTCCGTCTGTCTGTAGAATGGAAATTGTCTCTGACAGGTAGACAGTAATCTTGGTGTGTGATCAGCCATTAGCCAGAGTTCTCTTAGGTCAATTTTTTTGATTATCAACAGCTTAAAACACTTCCTTTTTATATTAACTCACTGGTGCTATGAAACATTCATGCAAATAGTAGTTAGTCACATCTCAGTTTAGTACCAGAAGAGTACCAGTTAAAATTGCTGGAAAAGAAGTGTTCATATCATTTGGATTAATAGCTCAGATTAATATTTTGATTAGTTTATTCCTAATGATGGGATGCAAGGAGGTACTCAGTCTTATTCTAGTCCCTTTCTCGTCTCACCTGCCAGGTTTCCTCCAGGGAAGTAACACCCTCTCTTCCTTCCAAAAAAGGAAAGTAACGCCCACTCTTCCTTCCAAAAAAAAAAAAAATCAAAACAAACTCCCAAAGATTGCATTAGTCATCCACTGGATTATTAGAGATTATTTGTAACTGCGATAAGAACTCGGACTTTGAATTTTCTAAATATACGGAAGGTGGAAGGGTGTTGAGCAATTTTTCTCATTATCTCGCAGAGTAATCTCACAGGGTGTAGCATCACTGAACTAATGGCTCTCAAATAGTAACTTATCAGAGCTGCTCGGCGATTCTTGCCGTTGCTATAAAAAGCTGTTTGGCAATAAGCGGTATGGCATATTAGAAGCACAGCCATTTACTAGAACATAAATATGCAAACAAACTTCACTTACAAACTCTTCAGTGGCATCTTGGAGAACTGAGTAGGTGGTTTTGAACATCACAGATAACTGGTCGTTCTACATACTATCATTTTAAAGCAGTTGTTTCTTGAGATAGGTGATCAATTGCGGCGTTTGTTACATATTTCTGTTGAGCATTTCACCTAACCTCTCAGAGCTTTTTGGTAAATACTAATTAAGAAGTGATGACTCATTTGCAGGAGGTTCGTTAGGTAGTTTGCATCCGTTTTACGGTTAAACAGAGAAACACACGTCACTCGGTTCAGTCTCGGAGATCGTTTCTTGACCAGAGGTTCCTCATCTAAGCTCTGTGCTTTTTCATTTTATTTTTTTCCCCCTGAGCTAATGAACATATTTAAAATGCTGCTTCCCCACCTCTTAAGAAATTAGCTTGCCAGGTGTTAGATTCCTCTGTCTTCCTCTTGCACTGCTGGAGCAGCTTGACTTTTTCCCCCGGCTATTGCTCTTGCGCTCTGTTACGGTCCTGTAGTGGGTGATGCACCCAAGGACATTGGTGCGGGGTTGGTGCTGTCGTGTTCTGTGGCTTCCAGATGCCGATGGAGTCCTGATTGGTCATCATCTGAGTGGCGTATGATTGCTGTATTTGGGATTTGGGGGAAAATGGATCATATAAGCAGAACAACACGGATGTATGAATTTACATTTTCCAGAGTGTTACAGATTTCCGTACAGGTTGCACTGGACTTGACTTTCACTCTTGGCTGTCGTCGTTGCAAGTTCATGAGTAGCCTGCTTCTTTGGCAGTTTAAGTAAACTTAAGTCAAAATATGTAAGCTGATCCTGGGATTGATGGGTGGTGGATTTGGGCACTTCTAACAAGACTTGGCTGAGAAAGAGGTGTTACCGCTGTGGAGGAGGAAGGTGCATTTCCACTCCCTGATAGACCTGCTAATTCTTGGTTCTCTCTTAGATCTGTGGTTTGCATATAGTTGATTGCCAGACATGTCTCTTAAGCAGGTGTTGATTACACAGTTCATCGAGGAATCACAGGTGTCCAAGTATCAGCCAAGCAAGCGGTCAATTAACATGTCCGTGTGTAGGCAGAGCTGGGTACTCCCTGAAGCTGTCAGGTGTTTTGTGACTGAGAATTCATTGTTCCAAAGAACTACCTGTATAATATATACCATTTAAACTGAAACAGTGCCAGCAATATATTAATGTTAATGGTTTAATGTTAATTAAATAGTTTCTTTTCCAACACATTAATTGATGGAACCTGATCACTCTTAATTCAAATGTTCAGATTTTTTTTTTTGTAGAAGAATATCTGTTGCTCCTTTTGATGTTGTTCCTAAATAGAAATCCTATAGAATTAATAAAACAAAGACTACAACACCCGAAAACCCGGTGTAGATCAATCCTTGACCTGCTGTTCTTGGGTTCTTTCCGCACTGAAGGTCTATTAGACCATACCAAAAGGTTGTCATGAAGCGAAAGTTAAAATGTTGGCTCCAATATAATTTTGACCCTTAGGAGACATACAGAGAATTGTTCGACTTTGAGGAAATGTGATATTTAAGCTTCCTTGGCCTGAGGATAGGGGTATCTCTGCTTTGTGTGTCTGAGGTCTAGGTCTGATTCTCATTTTCTTGTTCTTTAAGATGGAGAGAGAGTGGGGAGTGTTATTAAAAGCTAAGCTTTAGTGACTGCGGAATGTGGCTCCCAAAGTTAAGAGAGACTCCTGTAACCGGCTCGGGACCAGCAATGGGTGGAGCCCCATGCATTACAGCAAGGCTTGAATCCTCTATGCTCTGTGTGTGGCAGGGGACCTCCCAAGCCAATAAAGGAAAAATGTTAATGGAGTAAACAACAACATGGAGGGATTTAAGAACTGTTTCTGTATGGGAGCTTAAACACACCTTTTCTCCCTCCTTTTCAGAAAGAAGACATAGCTCCTCCAGCAAGCCGCCTTTGACTCCTCCCTCCTCTTCAGTATTTTCCCTCATTTCATCTTTCCCTTCGAAAAACAAAGGTAGCAGTGGAAGTGGGAGCAATCGTTCATCCAGTGGAGGTACTAGTGCACCATCATCAAATTCCAAGTTGTTGAAATCACCCAAAGACAAGCTGCAGATCAGCGGAAACAACAGGTTAATGCATTCGGTACAGCATAGCAAAGTTCCCCATGATAAAATGTGAGTATGCGTTTTGACAAAGAATTAAATGTTATTACTTGCATAGACACTGCTATATCGGTAGAATTTCCTTTTTTTTCCAGAGGGTTTTTGGTTTAAGAGGTAATCACTGTAAACTCCTCCAGATCTTTTCCAGCAGCCTAGTCTGAGATTATAGATAATACTCAGGACTGTGTTGAACAAGAACTCTTGCAAAGCTGCATCTTAAATCACTATGATAAAGGTCATTGTACTAGGGGCTCTTAATTCTTTGATCCAATTGACATACTTTGATCATAAGGGAGTTTTAGCTCTAATTCAGGTGATTTTTCACCTGCACACGTGAGATTGCAGACCTGATAATGTAATTTACTGTCACAGAACGGGACATTTCTCACTGGACATAACAGGCCCGTTCCGGTTGCTTTGGTGTGCTGTATCCGTAAATCCAAATAACAGTTTCTGAAGTCCCCGATGACTCCCTGAAATACTTAACAAGGAAATGGGGAAAAGAGTACAGAAGAGACATCATAAAAAAAGTGAAAATGAAAAAGATAAGAATAAGAAAACTGGGAATAAAGGAGGAAGGTCTACGTTTATTTGCATTGTGAATAGATCGGCATATTGTTGAGTAATAACATTGTAAGTACTTTTTTATAATTTACTACTATAATTTTCGATTTTCCCCCCTTTGTTTTTCATAAATAATAGTATGACTCCATCTGTCAAAGTGGAAAAGATTCATCCAAAGATAGATGGTGCCCAACTGAAAGCTGCTGTTGGTCCAACTTGTTCTACTACTGTGAGTTCCTCAATAAAGACTGGCCTTAATTGTCCCTCAATACCAAAGCCACCCTTGCCTTCCCCTGGACAGATACTGAATGGTAAAGGTCTTCTCTCTGTGCCTCCATTTTTGGAAAAGAAACCTGAAGAAAATACAAATAATAGGAAATTTTTACATAAAAGATTGTCAGGTAATTGTTTTTAATTATTACTTGCTGTATTCCTCTTAGTAGTGTATCTATATAGAATATATAGAAAAAAGTTTCAGAAGTAAATGAAACACTTTTATAACACTGTTACTTGTAATTAGGTACGTTTTATGTATTGGAATTTAGATCTATAACTTGACATACTCTTAAAGGATGCAAACAACTTGAAATGGGGCTATTGCTTTCAGAAACCATGCAGACGTCAAAGGCCTGTCAGTTCTTAGTTTTAAAATCATGCACTTCTACTATCTTTAAAGATTTTTCTTTTCCTTCTTACTATATGGAAGGTCCAAATATACATAGAAAACGGAACAACTAGCACCTCATAAATTCAAAAATGTAAACCCAGTCTGCTCTTTACGCTTTTAAAACACAATAACTTTGAGTGTTAGTAGAATGGTAGAAAAGGTCTTGACACCAAAACCAACAACAAAGAAACCCCCATTTGTTTGTCACAGTTCCCATTGATGGTGACCTCTAATCCTAACATGCACGATCTGCTCCTCCTTTGGGGTCCCTTACAGCTGTGAATTTCTCTGTTTGGTTGGTAGACTTAGGATCTGTATTTCAGCACACCATAAACTTGCTGAGAGTGCAGAAAATTTTGTTTGTACAATTTTATTGTGCATTTTTATTTGTACACTTGCCCGTGTTACACTTGGAAACAATTTCCAAAATAGTTGATTTTTATAATGAAAATAAACGTTAGTATTTCAAAATGTCTTTTGATAACTTTTCAATGCTTTGTGCCTTTCACAGAGAGAGAATTTGATCCTGATATATACTGTGGTGTCATTGATGTGGAAACCAGGAAACCTTGTACTAGGTCTTTGACATGCAAGGTAGGATATCTTAATCAGAATAAGATTGTGTAAAGTTTTAATTCATTTTCCTGAGGAATAAGATAGAAAACAGAAAACTACAAATTTTTGCTGGCAGTAGTTACCACTGTAAATGGTACCTCTCAAAACATGTTGCCCAGAACCAAGAAGGGATTGTTTTCAAAGTTGTTAATTATTTTTTCAAAAACATATTTCTTAAAGTAACCTGGAGATTTGTATTTTTGTATAAACCTTTTAAACATGGATGTTGACGTGGGACAGATGATGTTACTCCTCATGTAGGTAGTAGGGGGCCAGTGTGTTGTTCTTTTTAGGGAAAACCTTTGGGTCATAGATCATTAATTTTAAAATTCCTCATAAGCATTAGAAGTATTATTTGTTTATGCAGGATTTCAATAAATAAAGCTCCTCCCCTCTCACATCCCCTGCTTTCCCCCCAGCAGAATCTGAAGGAGATACTTAGGAGGTATTTGTGTAAATACGGCCAACTCAGAAATGAGTTTTCTGAAAAAGCCACGGATTATGCCTAGAGGTCACACTCTAAATTAAACAAGCCGTAAAAACTTTTCAGTCAGGTGAAATGTTTCCTCTGGCTCAAAAATCTTGGGGGACAGAGAGGTATTGCTTAGTCCCGAGGAACCAAAAATCCAGATCCCCTGCAATTGTGTAATATTTAGCTGCTTTCCGACGAAGCAGCTGAAGTGTCAGTAGGGGAAGCATCTGGTAAATAAACCACCTACAGAACAAAGGTAAATGAAGCTGGTACTAACGACCCAGAGGAGCTGAACTTGGACACATTGCCCTTTTGGAATTACAGGGGGGAGGCAATTGTTTTGGTAATAGAGGAGGGGAAAGCTTCAATTTTACAAGAGAACTATGCAAATCAAAAGCGTAAAAGAGAGAGAAAGTAAAAACATTCCTCAGCAATTCCTTACGTTATACCTACTCCTAAAATATTTTTCGGAATTGCTATTTGTGTCCGAATTATGTGATAATAATTTTTAGCTACTAAAATGAACCTGGTCAAACCTTTTCTGCCATATGAAAAAAAGATATTGTATGTGACTTTAACAATTCAGAAAAATAATTTCTATCTATTTCACTGTGGAATTTGTGCCATGTATATGTACATATACACATCTTGCTCTGTGTAGCATTCAGGACACTCAAAAGGACTTTTGGGTTCTGTCTGACTGGATTCTGCTGTATTTTTTTTTTTCATTCCTTAATATCTATTTGATTACATTCGTTTCCAAGGAATAGAAAAATAGATCAAGAATAGGAAAATAGGTTCCTTCTATATACTATAGAAGGAACCAAAGTATTTTTATAAATATTTTTCGTGTCTCCCATTCAAAGTCTGATTTTAAACATTGTTGTGTTAAATATTTTCATAAATGAAAGTAAATATTTAGTGTTTTTGGTTGTGCACTAGTTGGCAATTGAAATACCAATGTAAAAAAGATTTGCGGTTCTAGTCTTAACCTAAGAACTTTGGCAGTTTCTTTTTTGAAAAGAAATTCGAAAGAAGCCTTTTACTTAATTGCTGGTTGTTGTTATTTTGTATCAGACAGAGATATAATCAACCACCAAGCGATTTCAAAGTTTGTTTTCTAAGTCATTCTTCCGTTTGTTTACTAAACCGTGAGTGTGATGATTTTCTGTTTTTGAGCTCCAGACACGTGTTTTGAGTGTTTGATTTCCACAAATCTAATAGCCTGGGATTAATGATTTATTCGTGGTTTTGCAGACACATTCCTTAACCCAGCGGAGGGCTGTACAGGGTCGAAGAAAACGATTTGATGTGTTATTAGCCGAGCACAAAAGCAAAACCAGGGAAAAGGAACTTCTTCGACATTCGGATCATCATCAGCAGATGCCCCCTCTCAGGGAACCACATCCCTCACCTACTAAAACTTCCCAGGAGCTGCACCAAAATTCTCATGGAGTTACTTTTACAGAATCAAAGCCTTTATTACCTAATAAACCCAAACCTCACCCCCCCAGTCTTCCAAGGTAAGGAAAACCTGCAGATCCAACGGTATGGAATTAATACTGATAGCTTCATCAGGTGGATTTTGGAAGAGCGATATGCATCTGTTGGACGGGGCAGTATTTTTGCTCTAGGCCTGGTGGCTGTCTGCAACTGGTAATTAACATGCTGAGCTGTAACTCTTAGCGAGGAGGGTTTGGTGTTTGAAATAATAAAGTCTGACTTGCGTCAGTGAAAATGGTTCAGCAACGATTGGGCAATGCTGCTTTTCCAGGGGCACCATCCTGTCCTTCCTCTCGGTAGATGTCTTATGAGACTATGGAAAATATTAGAAATTTGTTAACGTGGATTTCTTTCTGTTAGTAATAGTAAGCACTTAAGCTTGGAATTTTTAACTGGACTTAGTTCAATAACACCTTTACTGCTTGCCTTGCCCAGGCCTCCAGGCTGTCCAGCCCAGCACAGTGGAAATGCCCCCAGCGAGTCTCCTTCTGTCCACGAGTCCCCGCACCCTCCCTTGCCTGCAGCTGAGCCAGCATCTCGGTTATCCAGTGATGAGGGAGAATGTGATGAAAAAGAAGAGCCTGTTGAAAAACTGGATTGTCATTATTCAGGTCATCATCCTCAACCAGCCGCTGTACGTTTTAAGTAAAAGTTAACCTTGGTCTTTCGCTGGCTCTGAACTTGTAAACAAATTACTTGGGAGTTTTTAGGGTGGTTTTCTACTGAATATGTGAAAATTTTTTGCCTAGATTTTAAGAAAAATATTTTCTTGCCTAGTAGGCAGTGAAGGTTTAACTGTAGTTGCAAAGTAAACGTGCCAAAGAAATGTTTGGAGCTCACTTTCCCAATACAAAAGAAATCAAAATGCCAAAATACTGAAAGGTGAAATTGGTAGCGGCTCTGAAGGGCTGTGTTTGTGGAATGAGGACACGTAAACAGTGCCTTTTGGGTGAGATTTTGTTATTGGACTTCCCACACGCATATGCATCTTTGTTACTCAAGGTGCCAATCATCACAGTAAAGGTAGGAGTAATGTGTTGTTATTTAAATCTTGACCAAAGCTAGTCAGTCTCAATAAAAGCACAAGTTTTGTTGCCTAGCCTCTATATATCAAATTAGCTCTTTTTTTTTTTTTAAAAAAAAAAGAAACTATGAGCAGATAGCTGATAGATCCTCAGAAGTAGGTCTTACATATATAGGTAATGTTTTTGTAAACACACACTACTGTCCTTACCTGTTTAATCAGAGGGATTCAAATTTGACTGCTGCTTTTGGCCATAAGTATGGAAGTATCAGATTGGAAGAAAACGATCCAAATATATCAAGTCGAAAATTTTGAAGTAGTTGTTACACCACAGAAATAAAAATTCTAATTTATATTTTTTTGTCCTTCATTTAAACATCTAGAAGCATATTCATTTTGCAATATTTATTTATAAACAAGCGCGTTGTTATTCAGAGAGTTGCTACGGGAAGTAGAAAACCCCAATAAAAATCTGTCTTTTCAGTTTTGCACATTTGGTAGTCGGCAAATTGGAAGAGGTTATTACGTGTTTGACAAGCGGTGGAACCATATTCGATGTGCACTTGACTTCATGTTGGAGAAGCATCTTAATTCACAGATGTGGAAGTGAGTAGAAGTGAAAGAGTTCTTATTCTTCTTGGTATTTGTAGATGAAGCCTGTGATTCTAGTTAAAGAACAGGAATCTTGTGTTCAGATTAATCGGATCAAGGGTTGATAGTGTATGCTTTATAATTTTTGCAATAATTAATTTAATAAAATTTTAGTAGCATTAACCAGCCTCAAGATACAATCACTTTAATGTAGCATCATTAGGCTGGTTATTACTCCAACGAATGGTAGCTATGTAGGTTTTTATTGGTTTTTCTGTTCACCTGCAGGAAAATTCCTCCAGCATCTAGCAACACAGCAGCAGTTCGTGCACCACATCGGACAAACTCGATGCCTGCTTCACAGTACGGTGTCAGCGCAGCAGGTTTCCTCTTACCCACCACGGTTATGTCCTCGCCAGCGTTGGTATCTCCTTCCTGTGTGTCTCTGAATAATAAATCGGTACCATCACATGGAACGACACTAAATGCCAATCCTGCTACTTTGGGTGCAGTGGATCCTGTCTGCAGTATGCAATCCAGACAAGTGTCTTCGTCCCCTTCAACACCTACAGTGCTTTCCTCTGTACCTTCACCTATGCCCAGCAAACCTCAGAAAATGAAATCCAGCAAATCTTTTAAACCTAAGGAATCTTCTGCTGGCAGTGGCACCTGTAACAGTACCGGCAGCGTCAGTAGCAGCGGCGGCTCAGGAAAGAAGCGTAAAAACAGTTCCGCACTGCTAGCACCTTCTCATTCCACAGAGTCCTTTAGAAAAAACTGTGTGGTTAACTCTGGAAACTCGGGGACCTCCTATCATCCCTCAGTGACGGCTTCGTCCCACAGCATTGGCCTCAACTGTATGACTAGCAAAGCTAACTCCGTTAGCCTCAAACATGACCAATCAGGGAGGGGTCCTCCGACTGGAAGCCCTGCAGAATCCATAAAGAGGATGAGCGTGATGATGAACAGCAGCGACTCCACGCTCTCCTTGGGGCCGTTTGTTCATCAGTCCAGCGAGCTGACTGTAAACTCACACAGCAGTTTCTCACATTCGCATACGTCCCTTGACAAATTAATAGGAAAGAAAAGAAAGTGCTCACCTGGTTCAAGCAGCATAAACAGCAGCAGCAGCAGCAGCAAATCAAACAAAGTTGCCAAATTGACATCGGTGAACAATGTTCATGCAAAACACACTGGTGCAATCCCAGGGACGCAAGGACTGATGAACAATTCTCTTTTTCATCAGGTATGAAATTTTGTCTCGACCTAAGCCAATGTGAACGTGCCTCTTCATATGCTTATCTTACACGTGTTCCCTTAGTTATTAGCTAGCCAATTCCGGATCCTGTTCAAGTAAAAGATAGCCCTCTTACTTGTCCGCTACTCAGTTTGAGTGTTTTTATGGTACATTTATACAAGATTTTTATAAATACTCTCATAAAGTGTAGCCTTTTTTATAAAGTAACCTTAAATACAACGTTCCAAGTACCTTAGATGTTGCCTGTGAATTGCTCTCAGATGAAATTCAGTCCTCGCATTTAAAAAAAAAAAAAACATAAAAAAATTAAAAAGTAAATCTTGCCAGCCAGCCAGGGAACTGAGCTGCACGACTCAGCCTGACTTTTTGTTTCTGTGTCAGTAATAAACAGTCTACAAAGTGGAACATAACGATGCTGATAACAACTGTGATACTGTGATAAAATAAGCCTATTATCCCAAGGTGTCATTGGCTAACCTCTTAGTAATAACAAGATTAACTGTTATAAATAAGATAGAAACCTTTTTAGTCAGTAAAGCAAACAGATTTACTATAGAGGAAGCGGATCTCATGAATATGTGAGATCCCGTTTTAAAAATTAGTTTGGGGTTTTGTTTTTTGAAACAAATCGCACTGGAAAAGTTGTGTATTGGGAGAGAAAGTTCTTGATAAGTTAGGATGAGAGGTAATTTAGAAACCGGTAGCTCAGAATTCTTAATAATACTATTCAAATTGACTTGGCCGATCACTTGGAGGGGTAAAAATAATTCGATACAACTCGAGCAGAGTATAGAAGATGGAACTTTAGAACTAGATGTTTTTGAGATTGAAAACCCAAGACACTTTTTGTTTCCTCTGGCACTAATAACCTGAAATCTGTACCTGGAGAGCTAAGGAGGTCAGTAAGAGCTTTTTCAGAATGGTTTCTTAATTTTCAGTTTCAGCCATAGAGGAAGACTTTCATGATTATGTTGTGTTTACTGTAACAAAAAAAAAAGCATTCAGATGGCTGAATTTATTTTTGGACTTACAGTTACTATTTCAACTATGCAATATAAATAAAGGAGAAATATAATTAGAGTGAATTAAGGAAGGAAATCACGTCTGAAACCATTATAACTTTAAAGAGCTTTAGCTTGAGAATTGTCAAGTCCCAGGGAAGCCCCACCACATGTTAGTGCTGTCGTGTTGTCTGCTGATTCTCCCCAGAATATGCTCTGGTTATCCAGAAAATGACTTCTAAGGGCATCTGCGCTATCAGCCTGGCTCACTCATCCTTCTCTCTCTTTTGCTTGCCCAAAAGCCGAAGGCACGTCCCTGATAGCTGAACGCACCACGGTGAGAAACCAACTGGACAATTTTCACTACAAGCAAAACCTCCATCTGGATTTCTGGACTCCAAGATGCCTTGAGTTTTCCCAACTTCCCATGGTCCTCAGGTGTGGAAATCTACTGGACTGTCACTTAAACAAGGAATTTCCCTGAAGCCATGTCTGTAGCAGCGAATATACTAGAAACGGACACTGGATGAAGTTCAGCCACGTAATTGCTCTTATCAGTGTTAAGGGTGGTCTGGACTGTTTGCTACAAACCTGTGAGATTTTCCTTACAGGAGTACATCATCTTGCCACTATTTGACAATA
Source organism: Stercorarius parasiticus (assembly GCA_013396915.1). Taxonomy (NCBI): domain Eukaryota; kingdom Metazoa; phylum Chordata; class Aves; order Charadriiformes; family Stercorariidae; genus Stercorarius; species Stercorarius parasiticus. The sequence goes on along the minus strand of VWZL01005283.1, from coordinate 15,374 downwards.
GATTGGTTGGGCAAACGAATGTTTTCTGGGGGGAAATAAACGTTACTGTGGACTTATTTTTATACTGATGGTGTCTTTTGTAGGTGATAGCTAACCAGAGAGACACCCTCAATGGAGAGGACCCCGCGACAAGGGGGGAAAAATGTGTGAGGCACAATGGAAAGAAGCCCTCAAGAAGGGAAATATGGCTTTAGTGTTTTTATAGCAATGTTCCTTTAATGGAATAGAAAAATAGCACAATTCAAAAAACAGTCTGTGTTTTGCCCAGCCTTTTGCAAGTAATTTGGGATAAGAAGCTATCAGGAGTTTAAAAAAAAAAACACAAACAAAACAACCACAAAACAAACTCAACAAAACCCAGAAAAAACTTGTTTGAGGCCATCGCTCAGAAAACAAGTATAAAAATGTCATACTTGCATGATACAAAACCTGTTTTCTATTCTTTTGAATAAGATTTGATTGCAGAAGAAAATAAAAGTAAATTTTGTTTTTTAAAAATATCCAAAAACATCAAACGGACAAAGGCAAATAACCTCTAAAACTATATGCCCAAAGAATGTATTTATTGACCTATACTGTATACCATAGGCCTTTGTTATTTTAAAGAAATAAACAATTGTATTGGTTAAATTAGGCTGGATTTGTCTTCCAGCCTGTAAAAAATAGCCCTTTTAAAACTAAGTATTTAAAGTATTTAAATATTTTCTAAAAAACGTAAAAGTCATTTACTTTATGCCTTGTTTGTATAACTAAATCCTTAACAAGTTGTGCTTTCAACCGCTCAGTAAGATTTTTATTATTTTTTTTTCCCCAAAAAATTCTGGAATAAAGGCCAATTTGACAGCCGAGTTCACCGTAAAGCGCAGATTTATGCATCAGTCATCCCACACGTACCCAGCCTTTACCAATAAAGGGGGCTTTACACAGTTTTATATAGTCCAGTCAATTTTTATGAACAATTTTGTCTTGCTTCAAAACACCTCAAAAGTGAATTCTGCTAAAGGGCTTACCGTATTATGATTTGATCCGTCTGGATGGTTTTGTTAAATTTTTAAACATCAGGTGAAGTCTCAAAACTGACTAAACTTTTATTAAGGGGCAAAGCAAAGGAAAAACAAATTCCTAACGAAGAAGATATTATTTTTTTTTTTTCTCTGCCTTAAAGGGGCACCAGCTATTGCTGAGAAGAGACAATCTGAGCCTGCCCAGTTGTTCGTGGAGCCCAGCCTTCTCCCCAGTTCTGGTGGCAAGTCGTACATCAGGGAATCCAAAGCCACTCTGAGTAGCAGTTGCTTTAGTTGTTTACCTAACGATGCTTTCAGTTTAACCTGAACTTGCTACGAAACCCTTCTTACGCAGCAACACAACAAGAAGCCTCTATGCAGACACTTTAGCTTTGAATCCATACAAAAGGTCCCATTGAGAAAGCAACGTACTACAGACGCTTATTATGCAAACTTTAAAAAGAAAAAAAAAAACCAAACAAATAATAAATAGACGACTTTTCAGGAACAAAAGGATTTGTGTTTAATAAGATGCCCTGTTGAAAGGATTGTTAGAACTGCGATTGGTTTAGCATTAAAGGAACCAAAGTGATATGCCACAAAGAGAAATCAAAGAGTATTAAATCCTGCATGTTTGGAGTGAAATCCGTGCTCTGATGAAGTCCCTGGGGCAGAGCTTCCACGTCAGGATAGCGTCACTCACAAGTGCAATTTGACTCTTGATAGACACAAAGGTAAAGGAAACACAAATTTGGCGAGATTGAACGCTAGCGAGTTTGTGATCAAACTCTCCTTTTTTTTTTTTCTTTTTTTTTTTTTTTAAGGTTCTGTTGATCTGAAAGCATAAATGGCAAATTCGTGCTCCTTCGATAGCGTGCAGACCTGTTAAAAAGTGTAATTCCTGCTGGCTGCTCGTACGGAGCCAGCGTCTGCCGTCACCCGCATCCTGCGGGTTTAAGCCATTGGGAGCCGAGAGGTAGAACATCCGAAATCCCCTCTGCCCTTGAGCATAGACCTGCTTCGATGTTGTTATGTTTTAGATCTTGGTTATAAGCAGAATGTTGTTCCTGAAGCTTTTATTGTCACATAGTTCTTACTGTAAATAATTAAGGAAGCTTAAAATTAATTTTCCTTGCAAAATTGAATTTGCAGTGGCTGGGTTGTTTCTAGACAGATTTTGGTATTAATTTAAGAGATACAGTTTTTATAGTCTTTCCAACTTCTCGTTATGACTCCTGCAGTTTTCTTAACCTAAAAAATTGCTGCAATGATGAACAAAGAATTATACAAGAAAAAAAAAGCATACTTTTGTATCTTTATTTTGGAATTTCTTGTTCTATTATAAATATTGAAGTATCCCTATTTCAGAAGACATATTTTGTTAATTGATTGTACATATTTAAATATGTATTTTTGCACAGGTCTTTTTTTCTTATATCCAGTTTTGGTACAATTGAGATCATCTAGTATTTATTTATTAATTAATTAAAAAAAAAGCAGGAAAAAAAAAAAAGCAAATACCTTTTTATAATTTGAAGTGGTTCACTGCCAAGCCAATAGCTAACATGCCTACTTTGCAACTTTTAAGGGATGCCTCCGTTTTGTGAAAGCTTGTGTCCCTTTTCACGTCTCGGGGGAGTGGAGACGCGCGAAGCGGCGCCCGGGTCCCGCGCTCGGGTTCTGCTTCTCCTTCTGCCGCCGGAA
>VWZL01005283.1:0-12585 GCA_013396915.1 Stercorarius parasiticus | reverse complement strand
ATTTAGTTAAGTGACACACTGCTTCTCTCTCTCTCTCTCTCTCTCTTTTTTTTTTTTTTTAGTGTTTATGTGCGTGCGCATTCGTGTGGGTCTCATGTGGTTTAAAAACTAACGGAAAAACTGAAAGTGCCTGATATAACTAGTTTTAAGCTTGGACTGTTTAGACAGCTTCTCCTTAAAAGACTTGAATGTTCAGTTGAAATTTTGGAGCTTGCTTTTTCCACCGATATATAATATATGTGTGCGTATATATATGTATGTGTGCGTGTATATGTATATACACATACATATATATATATAGAGAGAGAGAGAGTCTGAAATTAATGAGATGGGTTGACAAACGAAAGCGAATGATGCTGGTAACTTTTGTAAAATCTTTTAATTAGAGTACCTTGTGTTGGCACAATCCCATCGATAACTCATATTTAATACAACACCGAAATATGGTTTTAACCAGCAGTTTATTGAACTGCCTCATTTTGGGAAGGGAGGGGTCTTAATTCATACACGAAATAATTTAGAAAATGTTCAAAATGGTTGGTATTCCAGGAAAAGCAAACAAAAAAACCCCGAGTAAGTACCTCTTAAAACCATTAGCAAATAAAGATGTGATTTCCGCATGACGTTTCTAAGGCAGTTGTCTTCCTGTAAGAGTTCTCTTGCCAAGGAATCTCTCTCTCGTCTTTCACTCGTTCTGTCCCGGAGGAGGGAATTGGGCTTGGAAAGATTCTTAGATGTTTCACTGCTCAGCAGAAAATAATCATTTTTACCTTTTGTGCAAGATATTTTACGTTTTAAAGGTAATTTGAAAATGAGCACTACATAATGTCAATGTGAATGTAGGCCTCGGAAGCATCTTGCTCGGTGTTGAGCCTGGTTCTAAAAGCAATCTCCTGTGTAAAATGTGTGAATAGTTTGATAATTTGTATACATAATCAAGAGCATCTGATCAGCTGAACTCTGTGTTGGCTGCTGTATAGTACATGAACAAATGTCATGGGATAGAAAAAATTACTTTGGATATTTAAAAGAAAAAAATAAATATATAGTCTATTTGTTTTGTAACAAGTTTCTGTAAATAAAATAATTTATACTATTTATAAGAAAAAGTTGTGCTTTGCTTCATGAAAAAGATTAGTTTGTTGAACAAACATGTTACTAAACAAGGCAATAAAATTAGGACTTTTCAATAAATGAGGTTGGTTGCATGGAATACATTATATGTTTCTGCTTCATTATAAAATCATTCACCATTAAAGGAAAACGTTATCTGGATCGGTGCCTATGTGAAATAATTTCAGAGAATTGGACCTGGTCAAATTCTGTTGCTGCACGTCGGCGTCGCGGCTGCACCTACCGCAGGGCTGGGACCTGGTTTCTGAGCGGTGCCGGCATCGACCCGTGGTGGTTATCCCATGCCAAGGACGTTTTGTTATTTAAAGTTCGTGCTTTATTGTTTTCTAAACAGGCTAATGAGAAGCAGCTCTTACAACCCCAAATTCGGTATGTTGCATGATCATTTTTCCTTTTTTTTTTTTGTTTGTTTTCTTTCCTTCAAAAAAAAAAAAAGTGTCTTCCATGTTTTCACAGTGCAAAGACCCAGGGTGTGAACTCAGCAGGCTGAAATACTCCTGCGGGCTTTTTTCTGCATGGGACTCGCGTGCGGTGGATGCCTTCTGAGGAGCGGTGCGTAAAACTGGTAAAATTCCTGTTTGTGGGGTAGGAATTCATAGTTCCATCCATGGCAGTGCTTCCTTTATTCTCTCTCCCTTTCCCTCTTCTTTTACAACAGCAAGAAAAAAGTTTTCTTTAGTATTTGGAATAAATGCTACAAGACGCAAACGGGGAGGATCGGGCAGCAAGCAGCTTCTGCTTTGCTTTTACAAGCCCTTATCATATTTCTACATTTAGTACCTTTTGTGTTGACTGAAGATTTTTATTTATTTGTTTGTCTCACCTTCCTGCAAATACCTTTTCTTTTCCAGTAGCGATTCCTGATGTCTGCTCCACCCTGTGAGCTGCGGGCACCAGAGACGGGAGCTGGTGGAGCGGAGCGGAGCGGAGCTGAGCTCTCCGCTCGCCATCAGTCGGGCACGTATGTGACTCTGAGCTGTCTCTGCTTCAACGCCGAAGGTTTAACTCTGCTTTTAAAGGGTTCTGTAGCCTCTAAAACTGGGAAGGTGAAGAAAGAGGGGGGGAAAAAGTTGTGTTTATCCCATAGAAGCCTGAGCTCTTTGAGGCATCTCGGAGCTCTGCAGGTTTGGGGTGTCCCCCCTTTCCCTGTCCTTTGTGGGGTTAGACACTGGTACCGGCAGCCCAGAGCCTGCCCTCGGGCAGAGCAGAGCTGCTCCGTGAGTTATTGCTTCTCCCAAAAGGAGTTTGTTGTGGAAAAGGGACATGTCACGAAAAAGGGACATGTCACCTGTCTGGCCAGGTGCTGGAGTAGAACCCCACGGACACAGACTTCCCTGAAGTGGGTAGAAAGCAGCTTCTCTCCCACCACCGATTATCTCATAGGAAAATACTCCAGTTGATCTCCAGGAAGAGTTGCTTGGTGATGAAGGAGCCTGATGAGCCTGATAGTGCTGGCAATGCAGATCTGTGTGTCGGAGGTTCTCTGTGTCTGTGCTTTTCTGCACATGCGCGTGTTGTCAGTGCCCTTTGCATTAGATAGGGCAAGAGGAAATGGCCACAGTTTGCACCAGGGGAGGTTTAGATTGGATATTAGGAAAAATTTTTACACTGAAAGGGTTATTGAGCATTGGACCAGGCTGCCCAGGGAAGCGGTGGAATTGCCATCCCTGGAGGCATTTAAAAGATGGGTAGACGTGGTGCTGGGGGACATGGTTTAGTGATGGGTTTTGTCAGTGTTGGGTTGATGGTTGGATTCGTCCCTTCCAACCTAGACACCTCTGTGATTTCAAATGGAAGCTGGTGATGTGTCCTCTGAGCCCAAAGGCATCAGCCTTCTCCTGCTGGAGATGTGTTGGGCTCAAAGGTTACAACCACCTTGGGTGGGAAAACTCCTCAATCCCAGTCCTGCACCCGCAGCGCTGCAGGCAGGGAATGGAGCTGGCCTCGTGCTCCCCCTGCGAACGGCCCCGACGCTCGGAGCCTTTGTACCACGCTCACTTCTGCCAGCTACCGAAACAACCGATACAAGGGCTTGCAATTGGCTTTATTTAAATGCAAATTCCTGTTGGTTCATTATTATCGCATTCTGCTGCAACAAATAATCAAACACACGTGGCTTGTGGGACTCTTAATTTGACTGAATGCTTTTTGCAGCGCTTTGGCTGGGAACTGCGTTAGCTGCTGGATTTGTTCCTAACGAGCAGCGTGGGATCTTTGTCGTGGAAAAGCAGCATATGCTTGTGTTGGTTTGGGTTTTTCTGGCCCGCCAAACTTCAGGGGAATCTCAAAAACCTTTGGGTGAAGTTGTTCAAACTAACCTGGAGTCAAACTTCATTGCAAAGGATGAAAACTGGCCTGAGAGATGCAGTCAGGCAAAAAGCCTTGTCCCAGCCCGTGGGGAATGACTGCAGGTGACATCTAAATCGGTACAAAAGCTTCCTTCAGCATCCGCAGGGACAGCGCATCGCTGCTGGGCTTAGCTGCTCGCCAACACGGTGCTGGAAGTTTCCTTTGTCCTCCACTTTTGCAGCTGAGCTCCCTTCACCCGTGTCCCTTCCCATCCAGAGCAGGTGACTTATTTTTCCAAAAGCAAATGCCTTCTCTCTTCTGTGCAAGGCTGGACTTTTTAAACTCTGGAGCCCAGCCTTCAGCGAGAGAAGAAATGGAGCCTTTGGTTTGTGCACAAACTAGATCTCAACCATTTTGGAGCAGAACTTTTGTGCCAAACCCTACAACGCTCCATCTCCTGTCCTTCCCGCTGCACTCCCACCGCTTCAGGGCAGCGCTTGTGTTGCAGAGCCCGGTGGAAATTGGCCCTCTGGTGTGGCTGTAATCTTGAAATCCCTGCTGGATTCTGGCTACCTTAGTGCCAGCATGAAGTCAGCCTTCCAAAGCGAAATTGGAGAATGGCATTAGTTCAAGGAACTGCATGGGCTTAAATTACGAGAGAGAATGTACAACTTTGGCATGTGGACTATAAATCCGTGGAGAGGTGTCAAGACTGAGGCATGACCGGGTGCGTCTGCGGTGCCACTCACAATCGGAGTTAAATAAACGGAAATCGTGAGCTGAAATAAACCAAAGGTAAAACTAACAAGATCACAGGACAGTGAAAGGTAACTTGCAGCCACTTCAGGGTTTAAAGGAAGCAGAATTCCTATTGCTTCTGATTCGACGTGGAAATTGAAGTAGGCAGTTAAAAATGATAGGAGTAGAAAAAATTATGGCATTGGTTAGCTTGAGACCTGACGCCCTGCCCCCCATGGCATTCTTGCTCTTTGGAAAAGACTATGTGCCGGATCGCTTTTTCTTTTCTCAGGAGAGCAATAGCTAGCTGCCGTGGCTGTGCTGTGTGCGTCCAGCTGTGGACGGCAGGAGGTTGTTGCCTTTCCCTACAACTGTCCAGAGATTTATCCCACCGCTATTTGGCATGGCTTGAGAGGCTGAACCGCTGCTGAAAGCATTAAAATTGTTCAGGTAAAAAAATCATCGCAACTTTCTTGCCTGGCCTCAAAAGCTTTGTCAAGAAGTTCTGCAGGATCCTCCTTCGCAGGATGCAGGCCGAGATCAGGATATGAGCAAGGCAAGTCGGGATCTTTAAAGGAGGTCTTTAAAAATGGTCTCTACTGCAATTAACATTTTTCTAGATAATGCTGAAATCTTGACAAAGATTCGTACTAGATTTAATTTATTGGTGGCACACTGAAAATGAATTCTGCCTTTGCTCTGGCAGGATATGTGCACTTATGTTTTGAATGTTCTGTTTTTTCACCAACCTGAGCAGAGAACACCCAATTTTTAGAGGCTTGGCTCCCCCAGGATGATAGTGATGGTTAGAATAAAATAAAAAATGAAAGCTCTGCAAATATCTTACAGTACTCTAAAAATCTTTAGTAATATTTTTATTTTCCTCACAAAGTAGATATTTCCATTTTGTTTCCTGTTGTTCTTACCTACGCTAAAAGAGCAGCGAGATTTCTCTTGAGTGAATGAAGCCTCCGTTTTAGTCTGGTTTTCTTGAGTAAGTTTCTATTCCCTTCAACTTACAGGTAAAAATATATATGGTAATACAGAAGTTGAATGGAAATCCTGAGATTTATTTTGTGAAGCTTTGATACAGTTAATTAAGGCCAGGTCAGGTACAAGTATGTTGGAAAGGAAAATTCATCTGTGCACCAGAAGTGAAATCCCTCAATTCAGTGACGCCTGTGGCTCATACCGTCATAGTACGGTCTTCTGACACGCTTAACGTTTGCATGTACGGAAGGTGGAAAACGCGTTACCAAAAGGCAGGCAGAACTAAAGTCTTCGCAGCTAGCTGTACTTTATCTGCTATGGAACAGATCGAGAAAACCTGAGAGAGATTATTGCAGCTCTGAAAAATTTGAATACTGGCCTAAATGAATTAAAACTTTATAAGAAGTGATATGTGTGTGAACACACAAAATATAAAATCGTTATCTGACCACATGGTAAATGAGCTAGGGCATTCTTGTATTACTCTCACTGTTCTAAAGAAAGCAAAGATCAGAGTTTTCTTCTAGTTTGTACTGTCTGAAATGTAAATCTTTAAACTTTAGCTAAATAGCTACTTCTTGGGCTGGGGGAACCAACCCAAAACCAAACCAGCTTCTGCTAAGTAATCAAAAGTCATATTTTGGGTTTCAGAACAGTTCAAGAGAGAAGAAAATTAATGGACCCTCAAGGTTGCAGCTGAGGAGTCTAACCTGGGGCAGGTGGTGGCAATTCAAAGAGGGGAGATCCTCCATGGTGTGCCAGTAAGAGGAGCAGGCAGGTGAAATTCCAGGCTGTCCTGGCTGTTGCACAGTAGCTTCCAAATGTCAGGACCGTTCAGTGTGTGTATCTACCTGCTGGTGTTACTTTGAGCATTAAAGTCGCAATGAACGCAGACAGTAAATGGATTCTGTTGCTAAGTGCAGTGGCATCAAACAGCGAACAGAACTAAGTCACAGACTTTCTTTGGGAGGAAAAAAGAAACCTCAAGCCAAGCCAAGCCAGCGCATAAACAGCTGCTGCCAGGCTCTGCTGCGGCCAGAAACCATGTGTCATCAATATGGCAGCAGCCCACTTGAAACATTTATTCCTCAGCCACTGTGAAGAAAGAAACGTAGCCCCCGCCAGTATTTGATCAGTTGTGTCCAACTGGAATAGTATCTTCCACTGTTCCTACCGTCATTTTGACATCTGCAAATCTAACAGAGGAAGTAATTTCAAAGGTAATGCTTCGCTAACGTGCTGACTTTCTTTTCAACAGCTAGAAAAAATGTCATTTTAAGGGAGAGGCTGCTTCAGTTAAAGATGTTCCCAAAGTTACAGTCCTTAAGAGTTTTTGTGGTTGTATTATTGCTTCACCACAGCCATTTGTATCCTTCTTGCTTCTCCCTTAAGCTGTAATCCTCCCGTAACAAGAGTTTGTTCTGTCTGGACAGCGCACAAACTAAAATTTTTGGCTACTTTACTATTATGCAACCGATTCTTTTCACCTTTGATTCAAATACAGAAGTCTTAAAAAACCAAGCATAGAATTGCCATTAGTTCTCTCTGTTCTTGACCCTGCTTTGCTATTAAATACTGAACACAGTCAAGTAAAGGAACAAAGTATATTACAAGAGATCACCAATTGTATCATACATTTAATAAATGAACTGGGATCCATACACCAAAAGAGAACATTGTTTACATAATGAAGTGGAAAGCAAAAACACTACCTCTCTCGCTAGTAATTTTTTTTACCTACAGTATACCAAGTTATACAATATATTTATAGGTTACTTCCAAAATGTTTTAAACATCTAAATTTTGCATTCCCTTGCATTAAAAAAATTACATATTAATTACTCTGGAAAGTTTCTGAACTCTGTTTAGCAGCAAATCTCCTTTCTTGATGGTTTCTTGGTACTGCCAATTCTTGCTATCAGGCCTAGGAATTGTGGGGGAGGAAAAAAACAGATTTAGAAGTGAGAACACATTTTACACCAAGTCACTTACATTTCTGTAATGAGTGTGATCAAAACGTGTAGAATTCAACTAGGTTGTCAAAAATGATTTCTAGGAATTGTTAGCTTACCTGTTAGTTTCTACAATCTCATTTACTTTGTCTATTTTGCAGTGTAATCGCCCAGCCGCAATAAATCTTGAAAGCTCCCTAAGAAAGAAAAAAGAAAAAGCAGCTGGTTAAATCATGTTTCACCAAGGACTTGTTGACTCAGTACTGAACCTACTATTACAAACCAACATTGTCACCACACTATATTTCTGAAACAGCCGCCTATATATTTTCATAAGTTATCTTTCTTATGCATCCTCATTTTATTAAAGCTTGGACGTTACACTCAAGAAGAATCATTCAAGTGACCTGAATACAAAATGTCCTAATATTTTCTTCTCAGGCCAAAGAATCACTCAAGTTAGTGAAATTTATCACTTGGCTTAGCATCAACTACTCTTCAAATTCAAAGGCAGCAGTCATGTAGTGTTCCTATTTGGAATTTATTCTGATGTAAAGATCTTAATGCCAGTCAATTCGTTAGAAAAGTCTCTTAATAGTTCCCTACTCTCTAGTAGCTCTAAATATGCTGCTTTTCTTAATTATTAATGAAAGACTAGTTTCTCATATGGCATTTAGAGTGAAAGAAACACTGGAAAAGTTGTCCTGAGGGATTGCAATCAAATAATTTTCTTTGATTCTAAACACACCTAAATTTAAGTGAACCTTACAGAATCATTGAAAAGTCCTTTCCAACCTAGACAATTCTAAGTAGAACAGACATTTTTGTTCATAGTGGGATCATTATAAATAATTAAGGTGTAAAGTGAGATCTTTATGAACTTAAAAAGCTGAATAACTTACTGATCTATGAATTCTACACTGACTCCAAATGCTTCTGCCATGTATCCTAATGTCAATGACCGGTAAGACTCTAGGAGCTGGCTATATGCATGAATTCTCATTTCCCGTACATAGTATCGATAGTGGGGTGCAAACAGCCAATCTTTTTTCATCTCTTGCTCTACAATAGCTGAAAAGAAAAAAAAAAAAAAAAAAGAAAAAAAGAAAAGAAAATGAGTCAGTAATCTCTAGGAAATGTAAAATATCAGTTGTGTACATAAAACACATAACACCAGTTAATAAGTAATCAGTGTGAACATAACTATATCGTATTCTTGCATACTTCAGGACAGGAAAGGTATTCTACTAAAGAGAAGTAAATTCATATAGTCTGTATCAGTTCTGGAACCAGAAGCAGTACTAACAGGCAAACAACACCGCGGCAAAGCTAATGAGACCCTGTTTGTCAGCAGAGAATCCCTCCACTAGGGTGTGAGCAAGTCTTGCCCCTGCTGCAGGGGACAACCTCATGGAAGGCGAGTGCTGGGGTCTGCAGTCACACAGGAGCTGTGCAGCGCTGGGAAACAAACAGTACTTGGTATGTAACTACTTGAAGAAACATTGTTATCCAAAGTTGTAAAGAAATAAGATTAACTTTCTGGTACTAGCTCTCACATTAGTTACAAGGATTTCCAGGCTCTGAAGTAACTTTTTCTCCTGACAGTTTCACTTCTCAGCTAGTGATAAGGCCAACAATAGAAAAATGTTGCCTTTAGCTTGTAATCTCATCAAGCCTAGACTTCTACAAAATGAAGCGGGTTTTTTTGTTGTTGTTGGTTTTTTTTTTCCCTAAATACCTTATTTTCTTGTATTCTATATCTCACAGAAGGAAAACAAGCACTGGCAAGAATGGGAGTTTTCTGAGAAGCTTTTCTTCAGTTGTCACCCTTTTACACAGAAACCAGACCAGAAAGCCAATGGTAACAACAATGAAAACTTTCTATGTAATCTCTTTCACAGGTTGAGACTTCAGGGCCTTTAGACTACAAGTCCTATCACTTCTTTCAAAGATAAAACCTTTCAAAGCTTTCCCACCTGACCCAGCTCTCCAGGCAAGATGGTGCTCCATAGCCATTTTCAAAATGCTTTTCCACCTAATCAGGTAGGAGCTTTCATAAAGCTCATTGTATGCAATAAAGGTTCATTTGTTTGTTTTAGAAATCAAACAGCAACAAATTTTAGCTCAGTGGTTAAAAAAAACCCCACACACCTCTTATTTTTCTGCATAAAGTAGCTCTAGTTCTAGACTGTAGCTACTCCACAAAAGTTGTGTATGATCTGAAACAAATAACTGAAGCACCTGAAAAAGCATTGTAGGCAAGAACACAGCTTTACCTAGTGACTGGAAAAAGGCTGCGTAACGGCATTCGTACAGAGAAAAGAGATACTGTCGTACAGCTGGCAAACTGTGTAACACTTCCAGAATCTCTGCTCCTTTAATAACCTGAAAGCAAAGAACCATGTTTAAATACCATCACTTTCAGCATGGAGATAAACAAGTTAAAGAAAGGCTGTGTCTGTTTGAACCGGTGTTTTCATCTGCTTTCCTTACCTTTTCCCTAAGGTCAGGCCTGTCTAACGCAATCATGCTGACATAGACTGTGTATGTTACAAATGTTTTGTAATCCATAAGTTCATAGGATGTAAATGTTGAAACTGTATCAAGGAAGAGCTCCGCTGCTTGTTTGAAATCTCGAATAGCTACACAGTAAAGGCCCTGGTACACTTTGAGACGATTTCTCCTGTCCCAGTCTCCTCCTTCTTCTATTAGACTAAAAATAGAACAAAAAGAAATATTTACTTATGTAAATGTATTATGTAATAAGTTACACGAAACAAGTATAGTAAATCAACTGATACCACGTGATTGGAGAAGAGTAACTTGTTTTATGTTACAGCTTGTTGAAACAGTCCAGGCTTTGTACACCTGGGGCTTCCTTGGAGCAGGGGAGGCCAGATGCTTTTGCGCAGGGCAATCTTCAACTGAAAGGAAAAGTTTACAGCCTCTAAAATTGTGACCACAGTCTTTTGAGATGTGCAGGTAAATATTACTGTCAACCTTGGCTGTGGCAGCTTATTTCAACTGCCTATGCTGCTAAAATCAAAGCCATCCAACTAGCAGCACAGAAAGAAAAATTAGAAGTTGCCACTTCTCAAGAACAATATTAACATAAAATTTATGCGGCTATAAGCAGAAGCAGAGGCCGAGACAAAATCTGCTGAGAAGGCAACACAAGGAACATGATTAACTGGGAAGACCCTCTGCCTTGGTTTCTCATAGCACCAGCAAAGAGACTGGAAACCACAGCTTGCTGCAGGAGCGACTCAAGTTCAAAATGCAGAGAGCACAGAGACACTGAAGCTAGCAGTGGAAATGAGGGAAGGAGAGCAGCACCAAAGCACACTGTGCTGACACCGAGCTCTTGCTTCTAGAGGAAACACTGACAGTTCATAGAGCCAGCTGGGTGGCCCTGGCAGCAGCTGGATTCAGCTCATCGTCCTGCATTGCACTTTATCATACAATCTAATGACACCCGAAGTTATTTGTCTTCTAACAGTTACAGAACAGATAAGTGGGAGTGGAGGGTGGGCGACAAATACAAATTAAGTCAGCTGGTAGAAAATAACTGACAAGAAATATTAACCTTTCTTTTCTCTTCCCCCTCATAAAAAAAATTCCAGGAATAGGAAACTCTCTAGTACACCCATCACACTGTGATTCCATCTCATAACCAGTGAGACAGTATCATTTCTTCACAGCATGATATTTATCTTCCATTTCTTTTGTTACAGTTTGTCTCAAAAGTGCTTTAGTGCACTCAAACTACCCAAGCAGTACCTTTTTGCCTTTTCAATGTTCCGTGTGATGAGGTCATTATCCATATAAAATAAGCCAATCCTTAGAAGGTAGAACACGATATCCAGACGATGTCCCAGTGCCACAGTTTTGTCGTAAGTCTTGCGGAACGCAGTCAAAGCTCCCTCCTAACAAGACAGTATTTTCTACTGTAAGAATGTTAAAAGCACCTAGAATATTTACAAAATTGTTTTCTGCCGATAGTTGTGACTTTGTTAGTTTCCCATAGAACTTTAACATTACGTATTCTGAATAATCTTTGGGAATCAAAGTTTAAATTAAGTTAAAAGAGCCAATCTTATCTATCTTTTAAATCTAAGGATCCGTAACTTGAAATTAAATCGCACTACGTAAATAGCTTAGAAGTCTAAAGACACAAGGAAAGTGAAAAATAACATCTGCAAATGGAAAATAACTTCCCCCTTTCAAGAAAAAATGTCTTCTTTCAAGGGCCACTTGCTTTTTTTTCTAGACAATTTAAATTTCAGTAACACCCTCCCCTATCTCCCATCTATGTTTCAGTTGTGCCAAAGAGAAAACACACTGTAAATCACCCAGCTTCCTCCCTGTGAACTTCCACTGGAACCCGCCTAGCTCAGAAGGTTACGATGCAGTGTTTCGAATGAGTCTGTAAAGCCTCTGCCATGAACCAACCTTGTCCCCAATCCTGCACAGGTACTCAGCTTTGGCCATCATTGCATCTCGGATTTCACTCTCCCCCAAGATCTTTTCCGCATCTTCTAACTCATTGTCAAGACGTTTCAGTTCTTCCTCGTTAGCTTTCTTCATTTTGTTCAACAGATCCGTGTCTATCTGCCATTCCAGAGACTTGCAGAGGGCTTCATAATACGGAGCCATATCTGAAAGAAAAGCAGGAAGGCTTCTGCTATTAATTGCTGCAACAAGTGTGTGCCTGTTTCTAGTGCAGAGCACTGAAGGACAACACCCAGAATTGTCACTGCTAGCTCCATCCTTTCTACTATCAGGTATTTATTAAATCAGACATGACTGAGCTGGTGTTTCAGCAGGCCTTGCCCGCCACACGTCTTTTTGCTGACTCTTTTCCATCACTGCTCTCTTTATACCTCGCCCACTTCACTTTCCTCACTGTTTATCCCACGCTGAGCACAGTGGACCCCAGTGCTCAACTCCTGCCTTTTTAAACACCAGCACGATGTAACAGTGGGCAAAGCTGGGGCCAGGGCACCACACTGATACGTCAAAGTCCTTTCCTACCCCACCTGACCCCCTGTTGCTCTCGGACTGGCCGTGCCCCAGGGGTAGTTTGATGCCCTCCAGCTGGCAAACATGTACACACCCGCACAAACACTCACCCACGCCAGAGACAAATGAACACAGACAGTCAGACCGGCTCCCTGCCTACCCACACACGCCTCTGGACAGACAGACAGACGGACGAACAGACAGGACAGAAGGAGCCCTCCTGCAGCCCGTGGAGGCACAGGCCCTGCCCTCCCCCCTCCCGGTTCCCCTCAGCCCAGGCCGCACTCACTGTGGAGCCGCCCGGCCGCCATCAGCTCGTCGCGCGCGGCGGGGTCGGGCGCGCGGGGCCGGAGGCTGAGGAGGAAGCGGAGCTGGGCGATGCGCAGGTCGGGGTTCTTGGGCAGCCCCTCCTCCTCCAGGTTCTCCAGCGGCATGGCGGCGGCGGCGGGACGGGACGGGA
>VWZL01005281.1:1293383-1318025 GCA_013396915.1 Stercorarius parasiticus | reverse complement strand
GATTCTATGATTCTAAAACATGGTCAACTAGGTTTTCTGTGCAGACAGCAAAGAGCATGGCGTTGGTGCCCATCTCTCCTATTGGGTTCCAAGCATCTGGTCAGAAATTTGGAGATTTTTCTAAGCCATTAAATCAACCAAGGCAGACCATGCCGTGGTTGAGGTTGGCAAAATTCCAGCATCACACGAATGATGGTATATTTTTAACAAGTGACAATATTCACCAGCTGTACCAAAAAAATAGTATCAAATCAGGATTTAATCTGTTTTAGAGATAAGTAATTACTTCTGAATAACAGATACTGTTTTCATGCATTTAACCTACATATGAGATAATGTGCACTCCTTTGAAAGTTCTGCTGCTTGGAAACATCTGCTGGTAAACCATGCTCTCAGCCAGCTCAAGCTCAGCTTCAGGGAAAGGGTGCCGATGTGTGTGCTCTGTGTAAGGGAGTCCTAGGATACAGAAACAGTTAGAAGAGAATGGGGCAATGGAGCTATTGGGAAAGAGGAGGCAAACTTTGCAAAGACTGACGTTATTTATGTCACAGAGTTTATACTTGCACTGATGTTGTATGATAGAACTTTTTCCTCAACAATAACCCATATGGAACAGACTGCAGATACTGCCTGAATTACACGAAGCAGGATGGGCAGACCTGCACACTGGAACCAGTTTCATAGCACCAGGGCAACCAGAAATTCCCATGCAGTAGAAATACTCTACTACTTACTCATTATATAGCCTAGATCCAGTTTCTCTGACCTGAGGTCAAGGGATGGACTAGATCATCTCTTAAGGCAATTTCCACCCCCAAGAATCTATATTTCTACAAAGCCAGTAGCACAAATCCCCATGATTTTAGTGGGACAAGATAGAATTGCTAAGACTCAGTTTTTGTTTGGGAACAGAACTATCTGGAAATACAGATGCCTGGTTTGTGGGAAATTTCAGTGTTTCTTTTGTTTTCTTTCAGAATGCAATAAAAAAATTAATGAAACTTTCCGAGGAACTATAAATTTAAAAAATTAATTATAAGAACCTCCAGTGCATGCTGTTGTCTAAAAGGGATGTATCCCTGGAAACCTGACAACTACCAGCTGATGTGGAAACACTTGTTAATCCATGGAGACAGCCATGCCAACAGTCAACCACCACTAGATGAATCTCCAACACGGGGCAATCTCCCCCTTCTCAAGCCTCCCCAGCCACAGGGTACAGAAAATGTGAAGTCCTTTGCCAGCTACATTCCCTGGGCTTTCCTCGGGCTGAGCAACACAGGAGATCAGTCAATGGAAGTCCTGTAGTCCTTGGAATTTATCAATCTGAGAATCTGGAGTGTCCTCAAGTCCCCAGAATTAACATACTTGTAGTGGGAAGTCTTGAAGCATGAGAAAACCCTTTCTGGAGCCAGCGTGCTCAGGGCTTCCAGGTTACTTTTGTTGGGTCCAGGAGTCAACCACGGGCTAGCACAGAGCTGCCAAGGTTTTCACTCTGCTGGTTGCTTGGTAAGAAATCCATGGAAATTTGGCATGAACGGGCTCTGCCCTGGAGCTATGACTAGTGATTGAAGTAGAGGTTGTTAAACGTGGGACATTTCCGCTTGGTTTTCCAAATGGCATTTTCCAATTAAATCCTCCTTCACTGGCCAGTGTCCAGACCCGCTACTTGGGAATCTCGTGAGTTCAGCATTTGCTTAAATGGTTCACTTACTTTGGGCCACTGCACCCAGAATGGCAAGTGCTTTGCAGATGTGCAGGAGACTGAATCAATGCCCTAAGCATTACAATGAGAAGGTCAAATGAGACTGATTTGCATTTGCTGCTGACTCTGGAGTGGCACTGGAGAGCACTTGGCCTTCTGGCATGGCTGAATACATGAAAGAGGAGGGGGGAGGTTGCACAGATGGATCTTTTCTCCATCCCTGTTTTAACCTCTGCCTAATGGTTTTCTTTTCTTGTTTCTCACTCCTCCTTCTTCACTTCTGTAACAAACCATCTCTCAACAATTTAATGCAAAAAGATCCCAATCAATCACCTGCAGGCAGTTAAACTGCCAATTTTGTACCTGGAATAGCCATTTTCAGGTTTGCAAATGCAAATACATACAGGTCTGCATGACAATGTTTGTGCTTTGCATCAGCATGGATGCCATCAGAATTTCAGCCCAGCAGCCCTGCCTGCTGTAAAAGCCAATACTTCCACCCCCAGCCATGCTGGATTGGGCACAAAATTAAGCTGCTGATTTGGGAGTATGGAAGTGATACAAGCAATGGCAAACAGAGGTCTCTTATTCTTTTGATAGCTGATGAGAATGGAGGACAAAATGTTTCTACTCAGACAATTTCACTTTCTGTTTGAAGAAATTCATTCCAGTTACTGGAGAAGATCAAAACATGCCTTGACAAATGGATGCTGACTTCCGAATTGTCCTGGGGGCGGATTTCCTGTTTGAGCTCTCTAATAAGGTAACTTTTGCTCCTCTGCAAAATCAAAGTACAGGGACATTCTGCTGAGTTGCAGAATACCCTACACTGACCCTACAGAGGAGGCAGGGAAGGGAGCATGGCAGTTCCTCTAAGCCACAGTTTCCAGAAGACTCCCAGTCACTGGGGTGACATAACATCACAGAATCATACCATGGTTTGGGTTGGAAGGGACCTTTAAAGATTATCTAGTCCAAACACCCTGTCATGGGAAGGGACATCTTTCACTGGCTCAAAGCCCTGTCCAACCTGATCTGGAACACTTCCAGGGAGGAGGAATCCACAACTTCTCTGGGCAACCTGTTCCACTGTCTCACCATCCTCATCATAAAAATTTTTTTCCTGACGTCCATTCTCAACCCATCCTCTTTTAGTTTAAAACTGTTTAAAACTGTCACTACAGGCCTCAGTAAAAAGTCTCTCTCCACCTTTCTTATGAGCCCCTTTTAAGTATTGAAAGGCTGCAATAAGGTCTTCTGGAGCCTTCTCTTCTCCAGGCTGAAAAACCCCAACACTCTCAGCCCCTCTCCATAGGAGAGGTGTTCCAGCCCTCTGACCATCTTTGTGGTCCTCCTCTGGACCCCCTGTAAAAGGTCCACGTCTTTCTTGTGTTAGGGACCCCAGAGCTGAACACAATACTCTGGGTTGGGTCTCACCAGAGTGGAACAGAGGGAGAGAATCACCTCCCTCGATCTGCTGGCCATGCGGCTTTTGATTCAGCCCAGGATACTGTTGGCCTTCTGGGCCGCGAGCACACATCGCCAGCTTATGATGTCAAATTTTTCATCCACCAGTACCCTTAAGTCCTTCACAGGGCTGCTCTCAATCCCTTCATCCCCCAGCCTGTACTGACATTCTGTCCTGCCCTTGCACTATGCTATTTAAACAAGAAGAGGAAGAAGTTGGGTGAGATGAGATATTTCTGTGGGTGCTGGGTGACACATCAGTCCAGATTCCACTGATAGACTCTGTCCTTGGGGAAGGGGGGGTGCATTGGACCAGCGGGGAGATTGCTTCCCAGAGGACACCACGGGGAGAAGGTGGTCTCTGCCCTCCTTACATTCTGGGACATTCGTGCTCCTTTGTTCATTCTTTTTGACCTCCCTTGGCTTGGTTCCCTCAGAGACCTCCCTGAGGAATAAAGAGGCCTGGTATCAATTAGCTGCATGAGACAGCTGGTTATAATCTCCTCTTTGATGTCCTGGCATGGAGAAATCCCTGGATGCTCCCTTTGAGAGAGAGGAAACTGTCCAATTTATGAGCTGGCTGTGCAGACTGTGAGGACTCCCTCGCTACTTAGCCTGGGAACCTCCATAGTCACGAATCTGTCCTTGTTTCTCATCTCCTGTGTCACAAGTGTCCCAGCTGTGGTCCATGTGAGGAGATGTGGGCAATGCCACCTATGCCCAGAGCCTCAAAGAGGTATTTCGAGGTTACACTGGGAAGAATTTGGCTCCATGGCTGAGCCTGACCTGTTGCCTGGCCCTTGATATTGATCCCACGGCCAAGTGCACTGACAATTTGCAGGCCAACAATGTCGAACTGACCCTTCCTGCCTGGATTTTGGAATAGCTCAAGGGTAATGGTTTTTTAAGGGCTGGGTGACATCCTTTGCCGCTCTCTGCCACTGCTAACAGTCCATGACTTTCCTTTGAAAGACGTCACTTGCTCCCCTAAAATGGCTTTTGGGATATACAGAGCAACAAATGTGGTTTTCAGGACTTGTTCTGCAAAGGGAAACCAAAAAATTGGTACAACCGAGAAATATCATGGTTTCATGGCAATAACTGGTGTCTGCTTTATTATCCAGCCTTGTTAATCATTTTATACAGGCAGATTCCCAAGAGCTTTCCAGGCTGTGCCAGGATATCTCTCCTGACATTATTCTCATGCAGCCTGCCAGAAAAAAAGACACCTGATGATACCAGGGCAAAAATTTATTGGTTGCCTCTTTCATTCACTGAAAAGCATACAGATTGGAGGAGACAAATACAAATTTTCATGTAGGGCAAACTCGTCAAATTATTTTGGCCAAAGCAGATGAGAAAGAAAACAAATGCAAAGTTTTAATGTTGAAGCTTTTCTAAGCAAAACTTTTCTTCTGGGGCAGGGAGGAACAGGCATGCCAAAGTACTTTGTATCAGAATTTGCTTACATTTAAGTTTACAAACCAAACCAAACCAAACCTAATCAAAACACAACAGGAAATAGGACACTACGGGTCAATTTGAAAAACAGAGTTTAATTTTCTTTTGTTGACCCAAGAATTCTCTCTATTCCTTCACTAGATCCTAAACCTGCTGTTAAAGGACCATTATCAGCCTTCTGGCTCTCCCTTGGGTGATTCAACAACCTCATTATCCAACTTTTCACTGAAAACTTACACATTTTAATGCTTAATATTCTTCCATGCATCTGCTGTGGATCACCACTTGTGATAGTCCCACAACCTAATGGTGGCCAGAGGTCAACAATTTGCACAGTTAAGCTCACAAAACCCAGGCAATAAAGTCTTTAGAGTGAGGAATTACCATTTTGCTATGGGAATTCCAGCTCCTACATGCATGTTTCTGGATGTAACTGCAGTACAAACAGTTTTTATTAGTAGGAATAACAAATAATGAATTGTTTCCAAACGATCACATTCTTTCATTCTCTGTTGTTTTGGGGGGTTTTGGTTGTTTTTTTTTTTCTTTTCTGTTTGCTAACAGCAATAGACGGTTCAGTTTTTGCTTTCCATTTGTAGGCCTTTTCTGTATGGTTTTTCCAGGCATCAAAAAACAGATGAAAACATCTGTGTAGAGGGATGCTTTTTGCTCTTTATGAGTATTTGGGGTAATAGAGGCACAGCTACTGCTTAGCTCTGATGTTAGCCTTGCTGGTTTCTGCCAAAATCTGCAGGGCTCAAACTCCAGTTTACCTGTCAAAACCTGCCATATTGTTCCTGTTTTGTGTAGGGAATGACATGGAGCAACATGCAATAATGATAACCCAGAAGAGGATGAAATCAAGGGAAAACTTGCTAGTGCTGAAACATTTCTGAGTGACCAGCGTAGCACCAGCAGAGTTGATTAAAAGAGGCATTCAGAGTGGGATGGAGACCAACAACCACTAAATGGTGAAGGATTCAGCCTTGTGAAGGATGGAAGGAAACAAGCTCTGGGTACAAGGATCTCTGCTGGTATCAGGGTGACAACAGTGGTGACCCCAGTGCAGACACCTAAATTTAGTGACTTACTTTGCAGAGCCATTAAAAATGCCCACACCATTGCCTGGGTGCGTGACAGACCCCTGAATAGGATTTTTTCCAGGATTAAGAGATAGAAGTGTCCATTGCTATGACAAGGAGAGGAGGGAGAAAAGCAAAGTCTGCTGCCTGAGGCGCTAGGAGGGGCTTGAAAAGAGAGGTGGGTCCCAGGGGACATTTTGGGGAGCATAGATGGGAGAGGATGGGACAGCACGGCTAAGCATAAACAAAGAGGCTTCTACATTTTTCATCCGAGGGGGGCTTCTAACCCTGAGATCCTTTGTTCCTGTGACTGGTGCAAAGGCGTTTTCTTTTTCTTGGGTACTGGGTGCTAAGAACTGGTGGAGGTATGATGCATGATCACCAGTGTTGAAGAGATCCTGCTTTATTGCAGTCCAGGCTATTTTACAATGCCTGTCCACCTGAGAACCTTATTGACGGAGTATTTGATGGAAAAAGAGTGGGGAAACCAGGTCCTGATGCCAACTACAGCTGGCCCAGTCCCTCTGTCTCCCTCTTCACAAGCAAAGTGATTTCTCATGGATGGTGACACATTGTTCAAATGCATATGGTAGAATTGCCTCCTTGATGATTGCAGTTTGGAATAAAATAAATTCTCCTTGGTCCCCTGTGAGCTACTTTATCCTTGAAATGCAGGCTGGAGAAGAAAGGTAAGAGTCAGACATTTGGAAGTGACAAGAAATAAATAGGGAGAAAGAAAAATGGACTTTCCGAGATCATTTTTCTGAGGTGCTTGACCCAGTCACCATGGTGACCATAAGCAAATGTTGGAGAGGCAGGATGATTTGCATCTGGCAGTGAAGCAGCATTTCTTAATCCACATTTCAGCACTGGCTTTGAGGTGTGCCCCGTCCGGTGACCTGGGGTGCTATTTCTGGCTGAGTTTGGAAGGGGGGTCTTTGGAGAACCCCTTATGGAGCAAAATGGCAGTGAAAAAGACGGGCTTATGACATAAACCCTCTGGTACAATCCTGAGCATGCACTTGGACATTGGCAGGTATCATCCATTTATTTTTTTAGACACTCTTCCTTGGAGATATCTGTGTCATGACTCAGAAGAGTCCAAACCCAGTGCTGACTTAACAGCCAGAGCACCAAGCTGCATGGGTTGCATGTTGGCAATCACAGGGGACATCCACAAACACAGTGCAGGTGGTTGCCTTTTCCATCTCTTTTCCAGGTGGGAGGTGTGATCTGACAGTACTGTTGCTAACAGGGACATTAGGATTACCACAAAGGATTGCTTATCCAGACACCCATTTGCCTGTTGCATCTTCAAGAATGTAAAGTACAGGCTGGTCTCCCAAAGCATCCAGACCATCAGTGATCTTCTAAAGGGGCAAAAATCCAGATGGACCAGTGGAGGAATATGGATGATAAAGGCAAAAGAGAATTCATTAGGTGGGATGAATATTCGTTTGTTCAATGCAGCAAAAGGAGGCTACAGGGGAAGAAGACCTCTGACCACCTGACTGCCAGAAGGGTGAAAGCCAAGGAAAGAATATAACTACTTAAGGATGAAGATGATATGGACACAAAACTAAATGCTTGCAAATGAGGCATGGATGTGATCCCGCTGCAAACAAGAAAGTTTCTAGGAGTTGGATGCAATAAGATCCAAAATGGCCTCCCCAAAGGCACAGGCAGCAGAGGGTCAGGGACTGGGACACACATGAAGCTCAAGTGATTTTGAAGATAATGCAACGTGCTAATCTGCAGTGGCAGTCACTCCCCTCTCGAAATGGTGACAGCTGCCCATGGTATTTGCACACCAGAGCCAGAGGGGTACAGATAGGAGGAGAAACAGGGAGAGGAAGAAGAAGATGAAGAGCTACAAAGGAAGAAGACACTTGAGGGATTGCCAGTGCACTTGGTGGGATGGCAGATGCGATCACATTTCTGGCTATGTTGCTCTCCAATGGCTTGTCTGGGTTCTGCTGTGAGTCACACAGTTATGCTTTGAGCAGTAAATGCTTGGTTTTGGAGCAAATTATTTTTGTTCCATACATTAGGCCACTAATTTAATCACCTGTGGTTTCTCTAAGTGCATGCTGATGGGTGTGCAGTGAGAGTACACAGAGAGAAGGAACAGACCTTTTCCAGCTGTACATGTGGAATAAACCCTGACAGGCTGATGGCTACATTCAATGTAAACAATCTCTACTTAGCTCCCTACCCTTGCTGCCTTTGACTCAAACAGCCTCAGACACTGGGAAAGTTCTGGTTTGCATGTAAATACTTTTCCTTGCCCTGTCATTGCGTCAGGAAGATGAAAACACCCACGTCCTGATTCCCCTGACCTTTGGGGGAAGTTCATGGATCCATACAGTAGGAGAGCCGTAGCCACGCTGCCTGCTGGGGTCATCAAGAGATGCTAATTAAACCCAGGAAGAGCCTGCACATCACATGTGTCATGCTGTACGTTTCTGAGCTTGTTCTCACATCTCAGCATTAGCAAGTGGGCAAAGCTGTGATGTGACAAGCTTTGCGCACACCACCATGCTATCCAACAGCCATACTATCACTAAATCACCTAAATGGAGAGGCCAAACCCACCACTGGCAGGTAACTCCATGTTTTCCATCTATTTGGCCAGCTGGGTCCTACTTGCCTGGATAGATGTGCCAAGTGATGGAACCAGCAGGAGAAACAGACAGATCACCCCAGTAAAGTCACTTGGATGGCTTCTCTGTCTCTGACAGTCAGCAAAGATTAAGCCCTTCCTTCAAAGACTTTTCTATATATTTCCTGCTAATCCTGTATTGAAGCATTAGGTGTGTTTTTAATGCTTGACAGTGATGTAAAGGAAGCCAGATTGATTCCACAAAGGCCTTCTGAGAAAGCAGCAGTGACCCCTTTATTTATATTTTCAGGACACCACTTCAGAATTAAGCCTGTGGAAGGGTGCATCTGAGGGGAAGGTAACGACACACCAAGATACCAGGCTTCAGGGCACAACCTACAGTCCAGTTTATGGGAGAGAGAAAGAAATGTTTATGTGGGCAGGTTACCAGAAGTATTTTCGATGAGGATGTCTGTTTTTCTTTTGAATTTCTTGGGAAAGCAATCCAGGGTGCAATCCAGGTCATCCTAAAGTAGACACAGAGGTTGCCTACGTCTCATACCACTGGAGATAAATGCCCTGGGATGTTCCTCCTGGTATCTGGATGTCCCTCTACCTAGGAGATTCTCTAGGTCCTGTCCTGCAACCAAAAGCCCCACATGATTGCTTCTTCTACCTCGGGGGATCTTGGAAAGCACTGGGCATCTCTTAGGGAAGTAAAATGTACTCAAAATCTGGTTAGCAATCTAGCTCTCTAAACATGGACAATATTGGGAGCTGAGACATCCGGCTCATGGCAGACACCTCCCCATACACAACTATACATAGAAGTTTTCATTTGTGAGTCCTGTCCTACCCCTAACCTTTTTGCCCACTTGCAAACCATAAATAATGACTTGCCTCATTTATCAGAGAGGCATGGATGAGAAGGGAAGCACTGGTAAGGAGGCATTCAGGGCAGGGGACTTGGGGAGGAAGGGCAATGGTCATGGAGGTGATCAGATGCAATGGAAATGGGGCCCTTTTCCTTGTTTGCTTTTCTAGGCTAGCAGAAGCTACCTGCCAATACTTAGACCACTATTTCCTACTGCTTTGCCCGGATGCCGGAAAAAATGCAGTCTGCCTGCACACAGACAACACTGGGTGCTCTCCTGCCTCCCACATCCATCTGGATCCACCACTTTGATCTCCTCTGGGCTAGAAATAACATTACTGTTTGTACAGCACCTGACACAAGAGGGGCTGAAGCCTATGACTAATGGGCTTGTGCATCATTAGGATATCAAGTGGACCAGCCTGCAGAGACCCCTGAAATGCTGTAACCCTGTGGTATCACTGGAAGTGAAACACAGTGTGATTAATCCCAAATAACTCTGCTTTTGCAAGGCAGAAGAGTGGAAGATATGGAATATTTGGAAATTTCTGTGCTTTGCTCCTTCCTCCCTTGTCTCTGCATGCTCTCTGAATAAGGAATACACAGAAAGCAAACCCTGTGACGTGAAGTCATTCTGTTTTGCTTCCCCAAGTCCCCAGACTGAGTGCAATAATGAGGGAGGCAGACAAGCCCGTGGCTGGCTGCCAGCTTGACTTCACAACGCATCCTCACAGCTTTCCAGATAATTCCTATGGAAGGGACCCTGGGAACAAAAATAGCCCATGGCTGAAAAACTTTTCTGGTGCAGTTTGACAAGTCTCTCCTAAAGGACTTGGCTTTAAAGGCAGAAGTTCAAGAGCTGGCAGCTGCTCTGAACCTAAGGCCTCTGCTGTCTGTGCTCAGACTAGGTCGGTGAGCAGCTGACGGTGTCTTCACTGTTGTGTTACGCATGTATGTGTGCCCCATGCCCTTCCAAATTGCATTTCTGAAATCACTTGTGGGGTTGAAATACACATGCCAGGTCCCCTGCCTGGGACACAGGTGAGAGGGATCTCACCTAGGGCAAGAAAAAGCACCACTGCTAGCTTCACCTGGTGGACCTAGGGGCTTGAAAGTGGCTCTGAGACCCTGGCTTTTGGAGCCAGTGCCCTCCACGATCCCCATCATTACCCATGGGCTGTTTCTCAGCAATCTGTGAAGCTGGTCTGAGGAAATCTGCAGCTGGAAAACAGCCAGGGATGAGATGTGGCATAAGCCTGCTTTGCTGGTTGCCTCCTCCTCTCGGCCCATCCTGAGGTGGCAATGCCTAGCTCTGGACCATCCTCCTGCTGCAGAGAGGATTCGTATCCCTTTCTTGGTCATGTTGCCCTAATCCACTCTTGACTTATTGCCACAAGAAAAGAGCACCATGCTGTGATGATATCCCCAGTCTCTATACTAGAAATCATCTGTTTTAGGTTAGGATACAAATTTCTTCTGAACAAGTTTCTTTCTTTGTTAGCTTCCCCCCATTTTAAAGGCTTTCACAAAGGTCTTGTCTGTAGCAGAAGTCCTGGACCCAGCTCCAGCATAAACTCTCCAGCAAAGGCTGGGGCAGCCTTCTTTCATAGCGGGGGCTGTCCCTTGCTTAGTGTTCGCATGATTGATCCTTGCATGGAAGATCTCTTGCAGGGCTTCCATATGTATTTTTTTTCTCCATCATGGACATCTTTTGGAGGATTTGCAGCCTGGCTCTCGTCTTCTGCTTTTTCAGCCCTTGCAATCTTGCATTGCAACAGTCTTGCAGGGCAATGCAGCCAGGAGTTGTTTAAATCAGGAGATCAGGCGAGATAACTTCTGTGATTTGCTCTAGCCTTTATCTCACTGGGGGAAATGCATATCCCATTAACTGTGATAAATAAACAAACTGCTGAACAGAAGAGGGGCAGGTCTGATTCCAGGTCCTGAACCCGAGTGGCACCAGCCACCTCATGTTCATACTGCTCCAGGCATGTTTCTTCGGCAGATTTGTATTGGAAAGAGTTGACAGGGGCCAGTCCAATACTTGCTATCTCCTGCTGGTCCTGCTTTACTGAGTGCCATCAATGTACCCCACTGTGAGCAATGGGAAAGGCAGCTTGGACTTGTCTGGGGCAGGGAGTTCTCCCTGCAGGAATCCCTTGCAAATGTTTTGAGGTTGGTTTTTTTTTTCAGCTACTGGAGGGGGTAAATATAAAAGTTGCATTTCAGGGGCCTTAATGACTGAGTTGTGAATTGCCTTGGGTTGGAAATTTCCCAGGAGGAGGAAATGCCCTCTCTTTAGCGAGCTGGCAGTTGGTTTTCTGCCACTGGACCTGGTGGTTCTCTGGCTCACCTCCAAATGCGTTAGCTAAGGAGCCCTCTTAGAGAAAGGCTATTCATTAGGAGTAGCTAAAAAGCCATATCCTGTTCCAGCCGCTCCAGTAAATCCATCCTTGGGCTAATTTCACCCATAAATTATGGTGCAAGGAGAAGTACAGTCTTCTGTTTCTATGTGACAGTTTTATACAGCACCGAAACAGGGAAAGCAGGACAGGCAGAAGTAGCTGACGTGTTAGCAGTACTGGAGAACTACCAAGTGACCAGAGGTGTGTAAGTGGTTTCTCAGTTTCCCTAGCCAAAAATGATGATGAGCAGTGTTGAAACAGACGGGTTGTCTCCCTCCCTGATGACTTCTGTGCATGTTCCCCGTCTTCCGATTTAGTCATTTGAACTATGGAGCTGGCACCACTGGGATGAGGTTGTCCCCAGCACACATTGGGTGGGAATGTGTGAATGCTACCTCTGTCACTCAGGCAGGTTTCCTCATCAGTCCAAACAGTAGATAGTCAATGCAACAAATCAATACCCACCAGAGACTTCCTTTTTGCATTGCGGTGGCTGGAATTTGCTTTGGAGGAAGGAGGAGGATGAGCATATTTGGGGATGTTCGTTCAGGTACAGGTGCAAAGGGCTTAGAGATCTCTGGATGGAAAGTGCTCATAAAGGCAAAGCCTTCAGAAGGAAGAACTCATCACTCAGTGTTCCTAACAACATTTTAAAGGAAATATTTACAGCAAATAAGAATGGCAATTAACTGCCAAATCGGAAAGCAGGTCTCCTGTGAAAGCAGCCAGCTGCTGAACTTTAATGCTGAAGCTATTCCTCATGAACTACCTTCGCTCCCAAATCCCCAAACCCTTTCAGCCACAACAAATCAAGAGCCGGTGGGTAAACAAAAACAACACCATAAAATACATTTGGCCCTTGGAAACACTCTTGTGAATTTGAGCATTAGGAGAGAGAGGGGATGGTTCTATTTTGGGGCTCAGCAAACCCTCTGTTGTGGGGTCACCTCAGGGAACCTTGAAGCCCTGACACCTCAGGGCTGCTGGAGACAAGAAGGGCTCCCAGTCCAGCCTTCCTGGCACTTCGTTAGCCTCACCGCACCCTAAGCCTCCTGCTTTTCCTCCTTATCTTTTACCATGCCTTCCAGATCTCCAACTCCTTTCCTTGGCCCTCATCACAGATCTTGGATAGAAACAATCTACAATGGATGAGGGGCTCCACCCCCCCTACAGGGAACTGGCTTTCTCCAACCCCATGGTCACATTCAAGAGGTCCCTTGTGAGGGAAAGATGAGACATACTCCACAGAGAAGACCTTGCCTGCTGGGAGTCACCGCCCAACAGGTGCTACATGGTAACCCGATGGGACACGTATGGATGGGCCCCATATGTGAGGTCTTCCTGAAAGACAGGACACTTGGATTATCTAAATCCTTCTTTGACAGGTTGCCAACACCTGGTATGTTATTGTAGACCCCTTTGCATTAAAAACGACTCAAAACAGTAATTAAGTCTTAGAGCCACTGAGATACCTTGTGAAATCCAGAGAAGACCCCGTGTTGATGTGGATGTGCAAGTCCCCTCCAAAGAGGACTAGCCCTGAGTTATGCGGATGTCAATCACTCTGCACTACTTTGCTGGGGAAAGTGCAGGGTTTGCTTTCTGAAATGGGTGCATTTATCTAGTGAATATAGCCATAGTGATAATCTTGGTGTAGCACCTGCTGTGAAGAATGAAAAAACAACACCCTGAACTTTACAGCAGTTATCCTCTTCTAGGGCCTGGCCCATGAGCAAAAGTCACCGATACCTGCACCACCATTTAACAGCAAATGTACAAAAGAATAAAACACCATCTATCCTCAGAAGAGCTCTTTTGGGTCGAGGCATGCAACAGATCTGCCTTGATCTGCAAATGACAATCTCAGGGTTTTGAGACCACACTTAGCCTTGCCTCATTATCACATGACAAGGAAAGGAGGTAATTAGTTCACAACATAGAGCAGAAAACCACATTTACAAAGTGTAGTTAGTACCAGGCTTTCCTGGGAAAAGGTCTGCTCAGAGAACAAAGCTGATTCACAGCCTCTAGAGAACCCACTCAATAGAAGAAGGGCCAAGTTATCCTATAAGGAATGATGGATGAAAAAACCTGCCTTGAACCCTCAAAGGTAGATACCTTAGGAGAACTTTGGAATTTTGTATGTAAAAAGAATAAAGAGATAGAACAACTTGGGCTGGTCAAAAAAGTCTAAACATCTATTAATTGGAAAACTGGATTTTTCACTAAGTATGTTTCATGCCAAAAGCTCTTTACAGCCTTGTTTTGCCCAAACACCAAGCAAAAAAACCCTGAAATATTTCTATTGTCAATGACAATATCGCTTTTCTGAGAGTTGCTTTCCTATTACTACTTGTCTGGAGGACGGTATAACCCATGATACAACCCGGGCTAGTACTTCTATCTTGGCTAAGTGGGAGGCAGTGGGGTATACCAGGAAATGTAGATGAATTAGAAGGATCACCATGTAAAGGGCAATAAGGACAAGAGACATACAAAATATGTACCCAATGATGCCATGCACCATATAGAGATAGCCAGGGATGGAGCTGCGGTTTCCCGAATTGAATTTATGTGGAAAGAGAAATATCAAAGAAAAACCCTGTTTTCTCAGGCTGCTCCTCTCCTCATCGGCCACTTGAATTTGGGATTTGATATGAAAAAGTAGATGCTGCTGCAGGCACCACTCAAAATCCCACCAGTGTCCATGGAAAGGTGATTGCTGAAAATGGGGTGCGTAAACCACAGTCTTTGCAACTGCTGATTCTGGGCTTCAGCTGTTGTAAAGATGTATTTTCCCATACAGAGAAAAAAAATATTCTAAAAGATTTTCACATTCTTTGCTTTGCAATGGGGTTATGTGTTAAAAATTGTCTTGTTTAATTCTACCACTATGGTGAACACTGATTTCTACTGAACACACAAAAAAATAACTTGCAGATAAGTTATACTGTATCCTGTATAATAAAACTGCTAAATGAACACTAAGGAAATTGCAAAGTTAAGGACTCAAAAGATCAACAAGGTTAAAGTGAAAATCACATTTGCAAAACTTTGGTTTCTTACATTTACAGAGTTTAATTTCTGGATCTACGCTCTGTTGTGTCTTCAGTGTCCCTGACATACCAGTTGCAAGGAAAAGTGGGTGCTCAACTGAGTGATAGCTGGGTTGAGCTATTCTGTGTTTCCTCACTGGTCAGTATGTAGTAGTTCCACACTTTACAAATTCACCCTGCTTAGCTCCACTCTGATGACAGAAATGTTTGCTTCTTCATGGATATCTGAAAGTACTTAGCTCAGTTAAGTCCAAACATTTTGCAAACATATATCTTTTTATTTTCACAGGTCTCCAAGGAGAAAAAGTTGTTTTAGAGCCATTTTACCACCCCATCTACAAAGCAATGCCAAAATATATCTATATTTTGAGTGTGGATTCCTGAGCCCTTGCTGATACGGAGCACTTCCCATCCTTAAAGCATAAGTCCTATCAGCTCCAGCTGAAAGTGTGTCAGACTTTGGCAAAACTGGTTCCAAATTTGGCTTTCAGTATGTATTCATCTCTGCTAGTTTAGATGTGTACTGTGCATCTTGGAGCTAGGGATCTTTGGCCTCCCTCAGAGGCACTGAGGAGACACTGGTGCTTTTGGACTGTGACTCATCTGACCAGTTTAGATAGCAATATTAGAATGAGAAGAACTGCAGCCTCAAAAAAATTATTTTTCATTGTTGGTTATGTAGAAAGCTGAAAAGCAATTAGCCGAAGTCCGTATACTGTTGGCATCCAATGTCAGGGACTGTCTTGACTTTGGGGAAGATGGGAACACTGTGGGAACGAGCAGTACAGGCTGTTGCAGAGAAGCAGAAATGCCCATCAGACACCATCAGGTCATTGCTCTTAAAAGCCCTTCCTCAGCAAGCTCCAGTCTTCCTAAACTGCTCACCCTTGACAACACCTCAGAAACTTGCTTTCTTCTCAGATGCCTGTAACTTCATAGAAGTTGGCCATATTGGGCCAGCTTTATCTAATTCCTTGTGATATAAAGCACCCCCCAATCCCAACAGAGTAAAATGTCAAGTTTTTGCTCTGACTCATGGTACTGCGAGAGCTTTTTAAACTCAAGGCTGTCCTCATAACATTTCTTATAGGAACTGAACGCTGTGTTTTTTCCTGTCATCTTTCTCAGATATGGCTATCTTGTTTCGTCTCACATTTGGCAGAACATAGCCTGTTACAAAGACATGGCATGGAAAACTTTACCTACTAGATAATGTTTGGCACCAGAAAATGGGACTTTATTCCAGAAGGGTACCGTAATGTTAACAGGTAGTATCAGCGCTTCCTAGAATACAGCACAGTAATCATATGAAGTAAAAGTCCTGATTGACTGATAGATTGATCGGAAGATAATTCAGGCTGCTTTCCCAAGGAAATATACTCATTTTCAGAAGGGCCTTGAGCAAAAGTGCCGCATGTACCAACTAAAGTGAGCACACATCTAATTAAAACCCTACAGGTAGCACGAAGCTTTTACATTGCTAGTTACTAACATGACACAGTTGCTAGTACCTAGTTCATGCTGTTTGTTGTGGCAAAATCAATTAAAAACAAGTTGCTAGCAAGAGATTAAACAACCACCTTGCATGTTCATACCAAAGAGCATCCCCAGCTTTCTGGCCAGTCTTTGTTACATCTTGTTAACCAGATTATCAGAATTAATGAGCAAATATTTATCCACATATGAATCAATGAAGATAGATCAGTCTAATTAAAAGCTCCTTCCCAGAATATCCAGGATAGTTTAGTGTGTGCAACTACAATAAAACCATCAGACCCAGCTTAATATAGATGTATTTAATGTTATATGGTATATTTTGGTATTGGTTCCAAAACTCCTGTTGGGAGATTTTATAACATTTTGCCCACTGAATCACAGTACTTTTAAATTTTTCAGGATCTATTTTTTTCCTGTTTGTGGTACATCCATTATAGCAACTGCCTCCAGATGCGTCAAGCCACTGCAATATAAAAACAGACATTTGGCTTTAAATAGTTTTATTTGGTGGTGTGGTGGGTGGACTGGAAGCAGAGTAATCCCATACATAGGTCATGGGAGATCTGGGTCCTATTCCCAGTCACTTCACTGAATCACTGCATTGCTTTGCCCAGGCAGAGGCAAAGCATATGTTCAAACTTGGGTGCCCAAATCACTGAGGTCCAGAACACACCATCTCTTGTAACATCAAAAACTGTACTAAAACCCTCCACCTGTCTCTGGCCGTTTACACAGGGTAATGGGTAGGAAGGGAACCACACACACTTGTTTGGGGTCCAAATAATAATTTCTTGCTGGCTAAATGTGGACTGTTTCCCTCTTGTTCTGCACTCTGGTGGCTTCTGCACTAGGGTACACGGAATGAACCGACACTGTCAAATGCTTTAGCTACATAATTTACTCACAGGCTCGTTATCCATGTGCCTACTTGTAATTCTCTCCTGTGTCCTTCTGCACGATGTCAACATATTCTCCCTGGAGAGAAACCCAGCTCACAGGTTGCTATTCCACTATATTATCTTTAAACAGACACAACCAATGCAGATGACTCCCAGCCAGGTCCCCTGAGCCGGGATTATTCATCCAGTGCTATGCCAGTGGGCTGTACACCCCTGTCTACTCTACCTTCTATCATGCCCCAGAAATGACATTCTGGTAGGCTGCAACATAGCCCTAATGTAATTTCAGACACTCTGAACTGTAAAAAGAAAAAGAAGCTGAAGTCACTTTTGAGGGCAACTTAAGCAACAGTATATTTTGCTCGGGAAAGCAATGGATTTGCCCACACTGCAATGCTTTAAATTTAGTCTTGAAAAACAGGTCAAGAAGGGTTTAGGGCCAAGAGATCTTTCCCTGAGAAAGGGAGATGGGCTGGAAGATCCATCCATCCCCTATGATTTAATGAATTTATACTAATTTGGCACAAGCCCATTTGATGGAAACATCCTGTGGTGCAAAGCAGATTAGAAGAATCTTGCCTCTTGTCTGGATGATGTCCAATAAATCAAATTGCAGCCTGCTATCTAGCACCTTTTGAGACTGGATCTGTGTCTTTGCTGGCATTTTTAAGGAATGTATGGTTCCTGTGGACCAGGATCAACAGGGAACGTGTGGCAGATGGAATAGCTCATTGCAAATTGCTCTTGTTCCAATTTGATTTGATGCTCTGGGCCATAGCTAATTATTTCAAAGCAGTTGCCCATTCCTTTTTCCATGCCAATTCCACCATGACTTAGAAAATTCCAGGAGATACAAGAGACTGCCTTAACAATCAAAGTAATTGAATTGTCTATCTTTCATCCTCCTCCTTTTAAATCACACTTTCGATCAGGTCCTCCTGTGCACAACAAAACTAAATAAGTTTGCTTTTCTGTGGAATTTTGTGTCACGGTGGATTTTTAATGAGCATTTTGTGATGTCTAACCAGAGTCTGAGCACACTCTGCAACCTTCCCTCTGTGGAGGACAGTACAGAAGTTCCCACTCCTTTACCTATCTGCCCGTTTTTATGGGAACTTGATATATTGAGGACTTTTAGCACTTTCTCAAATGTGATCGAGATTGATGTAACAGTTCAACAGGTGGTGGGGAAAGGCTTACATGCACACAATCAGAGTGATGACAAAGGCCCTTTTTTTCTTAGGAAACCATGCTAAATGCTAACCAGGATAGAATTAGGTTCTCCTTTTCTACCAGAAAAGACTTTGACTCATCTGAACTGTGCTTCTACCTACGTTGTCTTCCTCATCATTTATTTTACAAGTGGCAGTTACCGAAGCCTGAACCCTGCTATGCCTCTGCGAGCCCATCCTCTGCAAAATGATTTGTGAAAGGACTTCTGCCCTGTGAAAAACAGCACCTACAAAAATATTTCTGTTTTGTCTCGAAGGAGACCTTTCTGAGCCTTGTTTGTGTATCAGCTGCCTTTGCTTCAGGATGCAGGTAAAAAAGCCAGTACACTATTTTCTTGAATCATACTTCAAATGAGTACCAACTTTCACTGCAAAGACGGGCAAGTCACCACTCCAAGGCAAGCGTAAGACCATGAATATGGAGGGGTTTGCTTACGCTGAGGGATCTCTCAAGTCATTCCTTGTCTGGGTAACCTGCTTCTTGTGGACGGACAGGGTGACGGGAGCCTTAGGTTGTGGCCTTCACACTTGTGTGGTACTAGCTGTGGGTGCTGTTGTGCCTTTCTCACACTGTCCTTGATTTCTAAGCAAATCCAAAGAATAACAGACATGTCAGCCCACCACCCAGACTAGACTACGGTTCTTAAAAAATAAGGGCCATTAACGAGTGTAAATTGCCATCCTGGGTATGGGGTAGTGCATTCTTGATCCCAAGGGATGGTTATTTTCTCTTGGATACTTCTGGGGTGATGATGGAGAAGGTCTTTGCCTCCACTCCTGAGATAGTCCCATTTAGGGTCCCACAGTGTCTTTACACACTCCCCAGCCACTGAAGAGTGGCTCCATCCCTCCTCCTATTCTTACTTACTTCCTACTCAGGTAGGTTTGAGAAAGCAGGTGACTATCTATAGGTGTTTTATAGGGCATTCTGGTTCCTTGACCCATTGCATAGGTGCCTTAATGCAAGGACAAATCCAGTACCTAACTTTTAGCCGGATTTTCCATTAGCAGAAGAGCCAGTGAAGCCTCTATGGTTGTGTGTCTTAAGAAAGAATTCCTGTGTCGATTTTCCAGTGTCTAATAAAGGTTTGTACTAACACAGGATTGAGCTTTCCCTCACCGGGGTATCTTGCTTCCATTAGATTCAAAAACATCCAGACTAGATACATCCTACCTGCAGTGCAGACACCATCAGCTGGTTAGTTGCCTCTGGCTACTTCAAGCAGCCAGAATCAAGGGAGAAGAAGAGGCAGATTGACACCACAATTCATCTCATCCTAAGGAGGATGTCCAAAATAGGCCAGATGAGTCACACCTTCAGGCACTCCCCTTGGAAAGCTAAAGAGAGCTTTGGGTGAATATGACTGATTGGTCTGGTATCAGTGTAAATGTTGCTCAGAGAGGGAGTTGGACCTTCAGAAGTCCCAGTCCCTTCCAACTAGCACCTCTGTGATGCTATGACTAGCTGAGATGAAGGCACAGATGTCTGAGACACCCAAAGGGAGATGAATCCTATCCTACAAAACATCCTTAAACTCCTGCCCCACACCCATGAGAAGCCTCCAGTTATGTTCTCTTGATAGGTCTTTGCTAAGGGAAGAGGCACCCTGGCATAAACCACACAACCACCACTCAGGATCCCCAGACAAAGCAGCTCAGTAGAGCTCTACTGCACAGCCGGCAAAAAATACAACCCACACAAGAGTTCTGTGGGTACTTAGGATTTCATCTCTTGTTGAACAGCCAGCTGCTTAAAGAGTCTTATTAGCCATGCAGACTGTTAATTGTGTTAAAACTCCCGGTGATGGCATCCTGTGCTTGGGGACATGTATCACAAACCCAAGCAAGCTAAATTACTCAGCTGATAAATAGGCTGTGGAGGTATTGAGGAGTTTGAGCTGATTTAAAGAAGAATCTTTGTAGATTATTCAAGCATGGAGAAATGGCAGGCAACATTCAGCACATAAATAGATTCTCTTATTTAACATTATTGGTTATTTCAGCTTCTGAACACTGATGGGATAAATATTACTCCTTTTTAACTAAGATGGAAACTATTTGGCAGAAAGATGCAAAGATGCGTGCAGACTCACACAGACATCGATGACAGGGCTGATACAGAAGTTTCTGATTGCTAAGTCCATGCTAAGTAGAGCTGGGAGTGTTTTTTCAGTTTACAAATTTACTTATCCCCTAAAAGTATAATCAGACAACAGTCAGACAACAGCGTAAGTCACTCAATGGCAACTTCTTGCAAATTCATGTCAAATAGAAAAAAAATAAGTCAAAACATTCCAATATTTTCAGAAGATAATAGATCACTTATTCATTTTAATGTGACAGTTCATTTTGAAATGCATCTGAGTACTCATTTTTTAAAAAACTTCCATTCATCCTTTTCTTAAATTGAAATAATATGTTTCACTTCAGCTGAAAGTGATTTTTATTTCTCACCAGTGTTTCATTTTCATTTAAAATGTGTATCAATATCATTTCCAGTTGGCCACAAATTATTTCATGTAAGTTTGTCTAACAAGCTAATAAAAAAGCCTTTCTACCTAACCATTTACAATCTCCTTTTCAAGGAGAGTTGGCCCCAGCATGTTTCAATTTGTCGATTTACTGTGAACTTTGCTGTTTTCTCTGAGTTTCAGACCTGTCTCCTGGGCTGTAAAATCAGAGATTATTCCTTGCAGAAATTTCTGTTCTCCTTCTAGGTAGGATTGAATGATTCTCAGATTTGAATAGGAAATTGCAATTAATAAAGGGGGGGTGAAATCAAAGGCAGCATATTTTGTAGTCATAAAATAAATGAACTTTTGCTGTGTTTATATTATATGTATAATACAGCAGGAAGTAAAGATCAAAACTATGTTTATAAAGAACTCGGCAAGTTATGTGCTTAGAGGAAGCAAATGGGTTCACGGGAGGTACTTAAAGAATGAAATTTGGATTTTTAGCTGGTGTAATCAGTGTCTCCTTTGACTTCAGTGCAATGGTAATGATTTACATCGGTGAGAAAGTGGTTCAAGAGTTTCAAGGAAGGACAGATATGGTAAAGCAAAATAAAGTATTTTTTCTACGAAAAAGTATTTGCCTGATGTTTGTTCTCTATTTCTAAGTACTGGGAATAACTGAGAGGAACAGGATTCCGATTCCTAGCTTTATTAGCTGTAAGGTATGAAGGTGTGAATGAGGTTTAGAGTTGGTTCCTGCCCTTCTGATCGGCCAAGGAGGTGAGTGTCACACCAGGGCTGCCCAGAGAGCTCAGCCTTTGGGTACTGGCGTCTCCCTGAGTCCCATGATTCCCAAACTATTTATTTGCAGGCTACAAAAATCCCCCAATACACTTCATCAATAAAATGGAAACCGAGGCACAGTCAGATGGGATAATTCATCTCAGGTCTTCCAGTGAGAGAAGTTCACAGCAGCCTTACGGCTCCCTGCCTGAGTTATACCATGAACCTCCATGCTCGTATAGGGTGAAAACTCTTCACAGCCACAATTTCACCCCTATAGAGAGCTGAGATAAACTCACCAAATACCACCCTCACCCAGAGAGAGAAACTGAAGCAGAGAGGTACAAGACAGCAGCATGGTGAGACCAGACACCCACACCTTGATCCACCACCCTAGGGACACCTCTGCTCCTGAGGTACCATTGATCCTGGTGAATTATCCCCCTGGAGGGCAGATGGGGATTGCATGGCCGCAATTAGGTGTCTAATAGCCTTGGGCTCCAGCTGTCCCCAGGGGGACAGCCACAATGCTGGAGGCAGATCAGAACCTCAGCAGGTCAAAATTAATCTTGTGGTCACAATGCTATTTCCACTGACTTTTTTAAAAATACTGAGAAAAAGTGCAGAACTAGCTATATGTTTCCCTGGCTGCAGGGTTACTTGGACACAAGTCCCTGGTAGGCTGTGGGACATGCACGTCCCACTGAGCAGATGGAGTGACAGACCTCTCCGCTTTGCTAAGCTCTGCGCAAAGGCCATCCTCTATATTCATAAGTTATTTAAATTTTTTTGCCCCCCCCCCCCCCCCCAGGTTTGTACACCACTCCAGAGGGTTAATCTGATCCCCTGAACTGGGTGCCTCATGAGGTGGCGGTGAAGAGGTGTGTTCCTGCACTTTATGGGCTGTAGGTAGCACTGGTGCTGAAAGGGGACGATGCTTTGCACATCACACTTCCCCGGAGGGCTCCGTGCCTGCTCAGCCTCCTCTGTACGCAGGGGTCTACATCCTTTTCATCTGGGCAAACAACTTGCCAAAACTTTAGAGCATGAAACCTGTCAGACAATCCCAAAGGAGCACCTGGTGACACGGGCACCATGGCAGGGCCAGGAGCTGTGGGCATGACTCCTGCAGGAGGTGGATCAGACCCGGGAAATCACCTAGGACCATCACCCTTGTAGGTAAGGTCTGGTCCCGCTCCAGGTACCTGCACAACATTGTCATCCTGGGAAGTCAGTGAGACTTACGCTTCAGACTCTGACACGCTCCTTGGGGAGATCAGGCCTCACTGATCTCCAACATCTCCACCAGTTCAAAACAGAGGTGAGAGCCCTGGGCCCACAAAGGCAGATCCAGGTGCCCTCCCCAAAATCAGAAGGAAGGGAGGCTGGGGGCAGGGATGGCAAAGCTGTTTGGAGACCACTGTGCCACAATTACAGCCTGTTTGAAACAGAGCTGCTTCCTCCACAGCCTGAACTCCATTAATTAAGCTGCTGAATGCAGAATGAATTAATTAAACCAATTATTATGCTGCTATTTTATTCATTTGCTATTTACTTTGATTGATTATATGACTCTGATTAATAAATATTGTATAAGTGTTAATTAATTGAATTAATTCATCACTGGTTTATTCACCTACCAGTTACCTATCCCTCACCTCCATGCATGAGTTGTGTCCTGAAAGTTTTTCCCAAGGAGCAGGTTCCTGGGGGCTCTGACACGGGCAGTGGGGCTGAGATAGGGGACAGGGTCACTTACCAAAAGGCAGGACAAAGAAAAACGGGAACCAGCAGAGGATGAAAACACCCACGACAATGGCGAGAGTCTTGGCTGCTTTTTTCTCACGGGAGAACTTGAGGAGCCGCACAGAGAGGGAGCTCCTGAAGTTGTGCCCCTTGCTCCGGGTGCTGGAGAGAGGCTCCTCCAGCACGCTGCGGCAGTGGATGCGCAGTACCACCTCCATGGATTTATTCCTCTCCTTCTTGACCCCTGCCTCCAAGCTCCGGGTGGTCCGCCTGGCCACCACGTAGATCCTGAAGTACATCACCAGGATGACCATGAGGGGCAGGTAGAAGGAGAAGAGGGAGGAGAACAGGGCATAGCCTGGCTCCTCCGTGATGCTACAGATGCTCTCATCCGGTGGCGGCGGCTCCTTCCATCCCAGTAGAGGCCCAATGGAGATTACCATGGAGGAGAGCCAGACCACCACGAGGATGACCCCGGCCTTCCTCTCAGTCATGATTGTGGGGTACTTGAGGGAGTATTTGACACCGATATACCTGTCCACGGAGATGATGCACAGGCTCATGATGGAGGCAGAGCAGCACAGCACGTCCACTGCTGCCCAGATGTTGCAGAAGATGCGCCCAAACACCCAGAAGCCCAGCACTTCCAAGGTGGCCGAGAATGGCAGCACGGTGGTGCTGAGCAGCAGGTCGGCGATGGCCAGGTTGACGATGAAGTAGTTGGTGACCGTCTGCAGGTGCCGGTTGCAAGCCACCGAGAGGATGACGAGGATGTTCCCCACAATGGCCGAGAGGATGAAGACAGCCAGGAAGACCCCGACGCCCACCGCCTGCACGTCCAAGGCAAAAGTCAGCGTGGTGCCGTTGCCCTCGGGCGTCTCCTCACCTTGCAGTCCCCAGGACCGGTTGGCACCGCTCTGGCTGCCCTGTCCCGTCTGGTTCCCACTCAAGCTGCCATTGCTCAGCTCAGGGAAAGTCATTGTAGAAAAAGTCCGGGCTCCATGGAGGGCGAGGAGAAAGCGATGCCGAGGCGCAGCCCCCCCGGCATGATCCCCGCAGCCCCCTCCAAGACTCGCTCAGCACCTCGCTCTCCCCCCTACGCCGGGGCAAGGCTCGGTCCCCCCGGCCGGGATGGAGGGNGTTCAGGCGGGAGGCGCTGCTCCTCGCCCCCCGCCTTAGACCGCTTCACGCCGGCCGGCCGCGCTTCCCCCCTCCCCGCCACCGGCTCTGGCCGCCGCTCAGCCCCGCCGCCGGCCCGCCCCGGGGGGCAGCGAAGTCGGTGCCCCCCCGCTGCCCTCGCATGCTCCAGGGGGCTGCGCTGGGCAACGGCCGGCAGCGCCCGGCGGCTCCGCTCGCCTTCCCGCTCTCCGGGAAGAG
>VWZL01005281.1:1138982-1293264 GCA_013396915.1 Stercorarius parasiticus | reverse complement strand
GGGGGGGGATGGCGACACGCAGCACTGGGGTGCAGACACCCCTCCGGGGGTTGGGGGGGCAGGTACCCCGAGGGTGCAGCCGTCCCGCCGCGGCGCCGCCCGCCGCCGCCGGGGGGCAGCAGCGCGCAGGGTTTGCCCGGCGGGTCCCGTCCCCCCCCGGCCCGCCCCGGGGGTCCTGGCGCAGCGCTGTTGGGGGGGTGGGGGCTGCACCTCCTCATTGGAGACAACAGGCACCCGCACCCCACCTCTGCAAGGCTGTCAAGTCCCCCCCAGACCCGGCATCCCACCAGGAGGGATGCTCTGCAAGGCTGGCAGGTCTCCTCCATCCCCAGTGTCCCACCAAAAAGGGTGCTCTGCAAGGCTGGCAGGTCTCCTTTCTTGCCCTGCATCCAGGGCTTCCCAAGGCAAGCATCCTTCCCAAGCCAACCCTGGTCCTCCCGTCCTGCCTCTCCAGCCCAGGCATGCTGCCTGGGCTGCCCCTCACCAGTTCGTTGCAAAAGCCGAAGGGACAATCAACGTCTTGCATCCAGTGACAGCGTGTGATTGGCAGCTCCATGTCTGTGACCTAACCCTGCCGCAATACTTGGAAACGGCAGCTTGTGATTAAAACATATAGGCACATATTTCTGGCTAATTTAAATAGGGTTGGGTTTTTTTTCCCACTGATAAAAGCAGATCCTGTTTACACTGGTTTCCTCCCAGTGACCCTACTCTCCTGCCTCCATACATTGTGATGGGGACTGACCCCAGTGTTGAACGGGGACTCTCTCTCGGCTCGTTTCTGCTGTACACAGGAAATATTTCCTTGGAGTGTGTTTATCCATGATTTTTCAACTTTTCTTTCTTAAAAAAATACTTTAAAGGGCAGACCAAGTGGACAGTGAGGTGATTTAACTGTTGTGCTGTCAGAGCATGGGACATCTGTTGATTCATTGGATCTGAGAGTGGTCAAAAATATAACAGTGCATTTATTCTGTTATTTTCCTTGACGGTCATTGCAGGAAATGATGTATTTTTATCTTCCTTATTTCTTTCATGCATTTTTCTCTTCCTTAAGATTTCTCCGTCCTTCCTAGGAGGGACCCTGCTGAGAACAAGCAAAGTAGAGCAATTGGAAAATACAAGCAAACAGGAACGAATACTGTAAAAGGAAAATGTTCAAAAGGTTGGTTTTTCTTAAAAAAACCCACCCAACAAACCCTTTATTTTTTTAAATGTGAATTAAAAAAAAAAAAAAAGCTCAAACAACCAACACTTGAGGTCAAATTACTCATTTTCCTTATGTTTTGATGAAAACATGTCAACCACCAAAACGAAGTGCTGGGATGCTAAACTCAGCATGGAATTATCTCAACCCATGGAATTTTGGGGCTGTATCTTTGCAGCTACACAGATTGCTGTCTAGATAAATATATCTCATCTAATCTATCCAGTGACGTGCAGAGATAAAAAACCCATGTGCCTTTCTCCAAAGTTAAGACTGGACTGAGCTTCTCATGGGTTTTAACCACCTTTTTGATCAGAAAAGAGAGGTTTTTCCCAAATGATGTGATACCAAATGCTGCTAGGTTGAAGATTGCATCTACCCTGCTTCTTGCCCTCCCTGGGTGAGCTCTTCTCCTCCCTGCTCTCAGGAAGCTAAAGACGACTTGCCCAAACTGCTGAGAAGCTGGAGCTGTCATGGACGGCAGGGCTCGAATGGGGTGCAGGGATGCAATAGCTGAGCTGAAGGTGCAGCTGTTGGTGAGGGTAAGGCTGGGGCTGCCGCCTCATGTGCTGCTCAGGACTGATGGACCTGCCCCAACCATGCGTAAAACCTTTGGGGTTGCACTGATGCCTTTCCCCTCCCAAGCAGGGCAGGGAGAGAGCACGTCCCGTGCTGTCACCACAGCTCAGCAAGCGAACATCAACTTATTAAGATCTAGTTACCTCATTGCTTTCCATCTGTCTCCTTGTTTCAGTCTAAACCAGGGTTATTACAGTTAATTTAAACTAATGAGGAACAGGTTTATACTAAAGCACTTAAACCCAAATAAAAGTGTTTGGGGAGGTCTGCACGGAACAACTGAAGGGCTTGAAGTAAACACACACAGAGATCTGTGAGCACCTGGGACCTTGCCAATCTTTTGGGCTTGAGCTGTAAGGAGGTACGGCTCCTTCCTCTCTTGATGTGTTATTTCTCTTTCCTCCTCCTTTTTTTAGCCTTTTTTACCCTTTTGGGGCAGAG
The DNA here is from genome assembly GCA_013396915.1 of Stercorarius parasiticus. NCBI lineage: Eukaryota > Metazoa > Chordata > Aves > Charadriiformes > Stercorariidae > Stercorarius > Stercorarius parasiticus. The sequence goes on along the minus strand of VWZL01005281.1, from coordinate 1,291,037 downwards.
TTTATCCTAGGACTTGGGCAGAGCCATATAGCAGTGTGAACAAGGCTATTTAAGTAAAAAGAAAGCCACGCACACCTGATGAAGAATGTTTGTCACACTGTAATTACATCTTACGTCTGAGTCTTGAAAAGGAAGGGCAATTTATCGGTGAAAAAACCACAGCTTAAAGGATTTTGGTCAACATTTGCATGTACTCCAGTTTTATACAAGGCTCACGAAGGAGAGTCTCACGCCCTGGGCGCACCCTTTGCTCTGTAAAGCTGCAGTGCAGCTGCCTGTGGCATCTCCCAGGTCCTGAGCTGGGAGAGGTGGATCTTGTTCACATTCAGAGCAGAATAACGCTGAAATGATAATATTTAAGTGATTGTAAAGCTGGGCTTGCTTTGCCATGGGCAGGTGATTCAACAGCCCTCTTGGGAAGATGGGATTCATCTTTGCTGCATGTCCCTCTGAGGCTGTGTCCAGCTGGAGGTCAGTTAGCTCTGCTGGCTCCTATGTCCAGCTAATGTCTGGTCTTCAAGCATATTAAAAATATGCTAGAAGTGATTGCAAGAGACCTGTCCTTTGCAGCACCCAACATGGGGCTCTTGAGAAATTCCAATAAGGACAGTAATTGGGAGAGGTAACGGGCAAAACATAGACTGGACATCACCAGAGAACATTTGTGGGGAGTTTTTCTTTTAATTGTGGTTAAGGGACGAAGGATGGAGTGTGTGTACATTGTCCGCCTTTGTTGGTGTTGTGATGGTGTTATTTTGACTTTGGTGGGGGGAGTTCTTTTTTTGTTGATGCATGTGGAGTTTGTGAAGATTGTGTGATGAATGTATGTTTTAATGGTAGTGTTGTACTGTTGCAACTTTATTTGGATTCTGTGAAAAATCAGGCTACACTTTGAATTGTTTATGTCTTAATTAATGAGGCGAGAAGAATAAAGAGAGGAAATAGCTTGTATTAGCTGACTGATAAAAGTAGGGGAAAAGAAGATCCGACAATTCTCTTGTGAGACCTACCTGCCCAGACATGTGTTATACCTTCCCTTTCCCCTTGTCTTCCCGGTCCCCGGAACCATCCCAGCCACTATCACGTCAACACCGTTACTACATTTACTATGTTTGGCAGTTTTCTCCTTTGCGTGTGAATGTGTCTACTTTGGATTTGGTTTGTTTTTTAACAGTTTGCTACCCTACTGCAGATCTGGTGGCCATCAGTGGTGCCCAGACCACACGTGGGAGGGACAGTGGTGATCTGGCCCAAGCCCCTTTTACTGAAGATGCAGTTGCCTCTTCCAAACCTACCCTTCATGGTGGCTTTCTCCTCCTGCAGTAGACTGCAATGCCTCCCTATCCTCTCAGTTAGAAAATCTCCCCTGGTCTAGCCAAAACTTTCTTTGCTGTTATTTCATAGCTTGTCGCCAACAAGTGAAGAGATTAATTTATTACCTTCCTCTTATGGGTTTTAATATAATTATGGGACAACTGAATAGAAAAAGGTAAAATAAAGGGAAAAAGAAAAAAAAAAAAGGAAGGAAAGGAAAAGGCTTGCCAAGCACATTAACTCCTTATTTCTGACCACTCTCTTACTGCAATGAAGGTGCTTTTACAGAGCCTGGCTGTGATTGACAGTGAAGACTCTCAGAAGCAGAAATCATTTTGACTTCCTGGGTGCAAGAGCTGACACAGCAAGAGGAGGAGTGAGGCTGAAGCTAACAGGAGCCCCTCTGAACTCAAAACGAGAGGTGGCATAAAACAAGGTGGCAAAGCATCTTTCAGACCATCAGCAATCAGTGGCTGTTGACATGAATGGGCTACAGGCATTTCAGGAGGAGCAAACCTCCACCCCAAACCTCAGATACAGCCTAATACACTGGATGGGAGCCAAGGAAAGAGGCCAGATTTTTTGTGTGCAAGGAAACCAGCTCTGAGTGCCATGCTGATATCTGGGAGGCCAAGGCAGGTGGGATGGGTAGATAGAACAAGCAGATAAGTGTGGTTTATAGGGCCGGTTGGACATGTTTGTTATTTCAGTGGGAATGTTGATGTGTTCAAAATGAAGCATTCCTCAGGGATGTTCTTTTTTTGTCTTTCGCTCTGTTAAGAGCCATATAAGAAAATACTTCAACACCAAACAGAACATTTTAGTACTGCATTTCAAAACACTTTTTTTCAGGAGGGAATGAGCAAAACATAAGGCAAATTACTTCAGAAATTACTAACAGAATTAGCATTTAGCAGAACAATCACTAATGATTATGTAAAAAGAGCAGATGCCGATGTATAGAATAAAACAATAGCATAAAAGATAAATCACAGCATAACAAAATTTTAAATAAAAATGCTACAAAAGGTCAAAATTGCAACAAAGGGTTTCTCTATTATCACAGAAAAATATTTTCGTTGGCAGTTTTGTTTCTTTGAGAAATTTCACTTCTCCCAAATGTCAGCATTTATTTGCCATTATTGTATTTCGTCCTACCAGTTAGAAATCAGACTATCAGCCTCAAATGGAAGGTACGATTAGAGCCCTGAATCAAAGCCCCTCTGATTTGTGAAAGTCTGCTTCTTAAGATTGACTCTTTTGTTTATAAATAAAAGTCCTGAGAAGCAGTTTTTGGAAAAGGATACCAAACTAGGACTTGGCCCACAAAGAGCAGTTGTCATGATGTTGTTCCATCCCGGCAACCATAAGATAACCATAAAACTTGAGAAAGTCGTTGTCCCAACAGCTGCTGTTTAAATAAACAGAGGATATAGGAGCTGGATAGAAAAATGGAGTTGTCAGCAGCACTAGGAGGAAGGGAGGGTTAGCAAAGAGTGTCCCAGGTATTTGGCTTGAGGACTTCCCTTTGGCAATCAGGAGCAGGGGATACTTGCAGGGCATGAGGTCTTTGGGCTGGGAGACCACATGGTGTCCGGCATGGTGCATGCATGTGAAGGCACCTCCAAGCTTGGTCCTGCTATAGACCTGTCCGTGTGTCATCTTGGAAAGGAGGGCACGACAGGATATGGGCAAAGGGGACGGCAGCAAAGGAGGAGGGAGAAAGCAATGTGGCCACAAGGAGAGAAGCACACAGGGAAGAGGGTGGCACTAGGTGGCCGTGGGGTTGCACCCTTGGCAGAGGAGGAGCAAAAAGGTGAGTTGACCTACATGTGTTAGTCAAGGCCAGGAGTGTGCTTTAGAAGCAAGGTAATGATCTGGATTCCAACAAAGCCCAACAGACTAAAACCTTTCTAGTAAATCAGTTTGCATGATGCATAAATATAAACAAATAGATACTATTTCTATAAATCGAAGTTACTTCTTCCAGTATCTTTTTTGCTTTCTTAAGTGAACACAGGGACCTCCCAGGCTTCAACCTTCTAATTTAACACAAGTAAATACAAATAAATATAAATACATGGCATGAAAATGTGTGGTATAGTCTCAGAGTAAAATTAAACTCTACAAACTAGGTGCTGTTCCTCAACTTTGCCTTCGGTTAGAAATAACCAGTTACTTTAGCAGCTACCTCGTGCCAGATTAAAAAGATTTGGGTTCAATGTGTGTAAAGTTTAGTTTTGTTTTGTTTTGTTCAGTTGATTTTTTGTTTGTTTTTGTTTGTTTGTTTGTTTTAATAAGCCACCTAAAGTATTAGAGGATAAGGAATAAATGTTGAATTTATTTCTGTGTCATTAAGCAAGTTCACCCCCTGACTAGCTTCCTTACATCATGTTCACCTTGAGGTAGGAGTCAATAAAATGTGTGCTTGAAGCCAGCTACCTGTGGGCAAGGACACATGGCATAGGTACAGCCATGACCTGAGGGTGGCTCAGTGTGAAAACTTCACCTGGAAGAAAATCTCTCTTGCATTACTATCTTCAGTTGCCAGCTTTGTTTCACTCCTGTTTGCTGGTGGTGTTTTTTTCTGTTTCCTTTTCAATTTAATGCCGTGCATATTACAGAGACCAAATTTTAAACAGTGGAAGTTGAGCTTGTACTTAGGTAAAAGCACATAAGTGTCTTGTCTGCATGAAATATTTGCAAAGCAAAGTGGTGTGGGGAAAAAAAACCCAATGCAACATTCTTTTTCTTGCTTTTAATGCCAACAGCGAGTGGCAATGCCTAATGGAGGCTTGTTCCTGTAGTCTCTCTCAGTACAAATAAGGGCATTTACCAGCCCTCTGGGAACAAATCCTGACACCTTTCCCCCACAGAAATAATGGCACCATCCTGTTTTATATCTTCTGAGAAATTTGGCCCAATATACCAAAATGCTGTCCAGCTGGCTTTTTTCTTCATCCAGCTCGAACAAAATCCCTCCTGACAGAGGTTTGTCTTGCCAGTTCTGGTGGCATGCAACACCAGCCAGCCTGGGCTGTGTTTGCTTACCCAGTGCTCCTGCTCCAAACGTGGCTGCTTCAGGAACTCGTGTGGTGCCTGGGAGTGTGCAAAGGCTGGACTGAGCTTGGCGGCCTCTCTGCTTCAAAATCTTAAAGACCTCTTTGGGTCTACAGCACGTGTAATTAGGGCCTGAGAGAGTTACAGCTCTTCTGGATGCCTCACTTCTTCCTTCTGTTAAAAGGTAATCCATTGCAAAATGGAAGCCTCTGGCAGCACTGGAAGCAGGAGGAGGACATCTCCTTATCTGTGTTTCAACACCTCGTTGATCAGCTCAGCCTTCCCCGACCTCCCCATGAAAGGTCAGAAATGCATCTCTGGGTCTTTTTGCTTGAAACCTCACGTGGTTCAGCTCGGCTCCTGCCAATCCCCCCGTTAAACCAACGAAGAGTGTCCCCATGAGTGATGTTAACCCACCAGTTTCCTAGTCTGGGAATATTATTTCCAATGAAGAGGTCACACATGTACAATTATCCGAAGTTATTAAAAGAAGAGGAGAATAATATCTCTAGCTGCTGGCCCAAGTATTGCAACCTGATGCAACCTGCAGTGTTAAAAGTGCTAATGAATTCAGCAACATGCCTAGCGATGGGCATCTAAAAGCATTCACCAGATGTTTGCTTTCAGCATGACACATGCAAGATAGGCTTATTCTCTTCCCCCTGGCTCTAAAGGGACTGTATGACTGCATTCTGATTTAGAGGCCAGAAGCGAACACCAGCTCCGTCATGGCTAGTAAAAGCGAGAAAACATTGCTGATAGCTCTCTAGTTCGGAGGTGAACCAGGTCAGAGTAGCCCCATTAAGGCCAGTTTTGCTAAAGCAATGACCTTACGGCAACAGCTAGGCTATTTGGATGAAAGCATTGGTTTCTTATTACTTGCTACCAAGTGATTCTGTGGTGCTTTGTCATTGCAGACAGTGAACTTGGCTTTCCAGGGCAGGGCTTTCTGGTAGCAAGCAGAGCCAGGTTGGAGAATGGGCAGTGATAGATAAAAATACGCCTGGGACTCCAGAGCTTGAAATAGCAACTTCTTTGTGAGCATATGTAGATGTATTTACCAGGTGAATGCTATCCAAGGATGTAACACATATGATGCCCTTGCTAAGCTTAAAGGAGATCCCCTTGCAAGGCTTAAATGAGGTGCCTTGAGTCAGACTTCCCTGTTGTCTACTGTAAGGATGCCTCTTTAGATGTGAAATGGTTTGGAGCCGCAGTTTCCCTGTTTCTGCAAATGACCTTCTACAGGGTTTGGAAGTCTTCCATGTGGTTCCTAAACCCTATGGAAGTTCAGCAACCTTACCAGTGGCTGTGACACTTGGCTGCTGTAGAGAAGGGGAGGTAGTCATCTCCTCTTCTATGACACTCCAAGGTGCTTTAGACAACACTGCTAGATGAACTTTTTATCAGGGTATTTCTGAAGCTGAAACTTTTCAAGAAACCACCTGTAGCATACAACCTATTTCCAGATCTTCCAGGGAGGAGAGTGGGAGATCTAAATCCCAAATGCAGGAACAGATCTCAGTTCCCACTGTTGAAGGTCTAGCCTCATTTCCTGAGTGTGTCTTTCAAATTGCACATCCCAACTGGAAGAAAGAGGTTAGAGATAGATTTAAAAAATACTTTACATATTAACCCGCAGTTAAAGACAAAGAAACAGAGGTATTAACCAAAATCCTTTAGGGAAAGGAGACAAATTTTCTGTCTCCATTGTTAGATTTCCTGGATCATCATGGTCCCTGGTGAGCCAGGCTCAGTTGCCTCACAAGGCTGCAGGTCGTAAAGGCTGGGAGAGTTGAAGTTCAGTCTGAGGACATGTTGGCAATGTTCAGTATGCAAACAGCCACCATTTTACAGAGACTGTTTTTGCTTGGGGCTATCCCATGTGCCTCCCCCCTTTTTCTTTTTTGAACATCATTTCCTTGGAAGTCAGAGAGTCTTCTTGTGGAGACACTAGGAGAGGGTGAGTGTCACACAACATGCCAGCAACATGCCGGGTGTCAAAATAAATACCTCGAGGGCACTTGGTAAGGTCATGCTTTCTTCTGGTGATAAATCCACGGGGTCTGTAGGAGTTACTACCTCTCAAGAGAAATCCAGGTCTGACATGCAAGTCAGGAACAAACTCCCAGAAGGTACTATCCAAATCAATCTTTCTGATCTTGGCCATTAGGGATCTTGAAATCTAATGAGTCAATCAGACAGAAGACGTGACTCCCAGAGACTCATGGAAATTACTTTGGAGAAGACAATGAATAATCTTCTTGCGTCAGCTAGCTAAAGAGCTAAATCAGGTCAAGGAAGATCAGTCGTTATTAAAACTATCATCATTATTTTTAGTAGGGACTAGAATATAAATATACAGAGAGGAAAAGAAGAAAAATACACTTCCAGAAAAGTGTGTGTTATGAGCAGCTTGACAGTCAATGGGAGAAAATGGTACAGATTAGAGGCAGCAATGTGGAAAGTGAGGCAGAGAGAAACTAGTAAGGCCACATTAAAAAATGATAGGAACCCAGCGCAGATTTTTTTCCAGTTCTGTTCCAGGAAGGAAACAGGATTTACTGTTTGCTGTGCAGTGTTTGGATAAAGAAGCATTCATAAAATCCAAAAATATGTCTTTGCTGTAAAAGTTACATTGCAACATTGTTAGATAGGGGAAGCCTGGAATGGTTTTGAAGTCTGCAGCTGCTTCCAGCTTCTGGTTTGGAGCAGTGGCTGATTGCAGGCCACGGTGCAGGAGCAAAAAGGAAAGTGCAGTAATCTAATACAGATGTTTCAGCAGTGAGTGAATCCTTGGTTTTGACAGCAGTTCTCTGGCATTCAGGAAATCACTGTGGTTAGAGATTAATGATTTCTACTGCTTGGCTTTCCTTCCAGGATGAGGGAAAATAAAACAAAAATTGAATGCAGAAGCTATTGAAAGCTGAGAGGCGGTCTTAGAAGTTGTTTTTTCTCCCTGCATCTAAACCCATATTTGCTGGAGAAAGTGTGAGAAGCGAATGTTTGCCTTAGGTTGTATTTGTTTATGAAGAACATCACAGCCAATTGCTAGAGCCAACAAAGACCAGAGATCGGGTCCTCACCATCCAGGAGTGCCTCCTAAGTCCAAATAATTCCATGTAATGGGAGTACCTTAAGACAGCAGTGAGGGCTCAGGAGAAAGGGTGAATGTGAGCAAAACTAGCATGAAAGCTAATCACATTTCTTGAATGCTGGGAAAATAATCTGTCTAGGAGAGCTCTTAGCACCCATTCTGTATTTTCAGAATGACCATGCATGAAAATCCCTTTGTATAACAACAACCCACCTCTGATCACATCTTAATTTATGAAATAGCTAGGAGTAGTACTGTACTAGTGAGAAATTCTGGATTTTCCTGCACAATGGCTACGCCGTGACAGTGATGGCTGTGGCACAGCTACCAGATTACAAATATCTGAGGGTGGATATCCTCTTGGCAGATTAGCTGTTAAAGCAAAATGCAGCAAAAATTGGCAAGAAATTAACTAGAGGGGAAAAGGGCTGCTAAGGATATCAAACACAGAGATATCACCTCTGCCTGTAGTTGGAGGAGGAGTAATACACCTATATAGCCTAGACAGTCTATAGGTGTATTACTACCTACCTGCTGTGCTGTGACGCTCTTTCCTAGGCTGCTTGCTACTCTCAGAGAAAAGACTCTAGACCTTTTTTTTGTCTGAGCAAGGCCACTCTTCATGTTCATACTGGAGAAAGAGGAGGAGTGAGGCCACTGCATGAGAAGATATGCTAACTTCTTCCCCCAAGGATTTCCCATGAAAACAGAATCAAGAAATAGTTGGAGATAAACCAAAGATAACAACAATTTGCCATAGGCTAAGCAGCAGCACACTGGTAACACTAAGAACAGACTTCTAGTCTCCTGAGTTCCCAACAGACTTCATCTTCTTCTCATTGTATTGATGCAATGAAATTTAAAACATATGAAACTGTTAAAGAAGGGAGCTGATGGCATGATTTAGTGTAAAAAAACCTTTGTGTTCATAGTCCATGTAATTGTTTTTTGAATATGTCCATGGGCATTGTCTAAGTCTTTAAAAGTAACTAGATGGATTCAGACTGAGAAAACCTCCTTGGCTTCATGGAGGCAAAACTAATTTTGGCATTTTTTACAGCATGCTGGAAGAGCTGAAGGAGAATGTGGTGAGGATAGTGTGATACATTCATCTGAAGCAATGCCTTCATGTGTCAGCTGTGGGGACTGCAGAAATTATCTCCTTTCATATTAGATACCTAAAAATGCAGTGAGGTCTTGAGGTTGTGACAGATACTTCCATAAACACCTAGGATTTCTATAAAACAGACCAAAGCTCAATAGAGTAAAACCAAAAGCACCACAAAAATTTGTAGTGGAAAAGAAGACACAGAACATTATGACACTGCATAAATCCTTAATACTTGGGTTTTCCCACATCTCAAATATTATGTTTAGGTTTTGCACCCTTGTCTCAAAGGAGATATGAGAGAACTACAGACGAGGGCAACAAATCCATGCAGCTTTTAGCAACAGTTTTTCTATGATGTCTGATTAAATAGGATAGGACTCAGTTTGGGAAAGAGATGCTCAAAGGTGAGGTTCAAAAATTCAATGGAATGGAGGTGGTGGAGAAGAACCAACTATTCCTCATGTATCCCAAAGAACTAGGGGCCATTGTATGAAACTGGTACATGTCAGATCAAAAAAAGACAAGAGAGGGTGACCATTTATGCAACCGGCTTCCTTGCCAGAGGATGTTGTAGTATAGGAAGTTTATATGGTTCCTGAGAGAGTTTGCACAAGGATCTGAGGAAATAGATTCCAAAATTAGAAAATTGCACCAGATTCAGGAAATCTTCTTAGCTGGATGCAATGGTAGACAGGGGGAATGCGCAAGGGAAGCGTCATGTTTTCATGCCTTATTCTGACTCTCCCCTACTCTGTACAAGGCTGACAGAGAAACGTGGGCTCCTTTCACAATTTTAAAGCCATCTCCAGCAACATCACCAACAGAGCCCTTCCCAACCAAAGGGACACCTTTGTGCCTCACTAACTTGTGCTGCCCCATCCATCCGCCAACCTACCCCAAAGAATAGTCTAGGGCAAGAGTGATGTACTCAGTGCTCTGGTGCTGTGGGTGCCAGCACCGGCAGGAAGGGAGGCAGACCTGCCATCGTACTGGTGCCACTCATGACCCCATGACAGGCTCAGTGGGTGCTCAGGTCTATATGGCAAGCTGAAGGAGGTGGGGAGGATCTGGTACACTGCTGGGAAGTGGCCTTCAAGATCTGTCACAAGACTAAGACAAAGGGTCTAAAGCTCTTATCTGAAATTTGCCTTGGTTGTCTTCCCTTTTCTGGCTGTAAGTGTTGTATTTTCCCATAATGACTGGTTCAGGATCACCAGACCGGTTAATGACCTGGAACAATTCATAAGATATGAACCCGAACTAGAATTCAGCCAATAAACATAAATGGTTCAACTACCTGATTAGGAGATGACCTTAAGCCAATTTGCAAGCAAAAACAAGGTCTGTGGGATTTAAGTCAATTCTTATTGTGGTCATCATCTCAGGACATGAAACGTAAGACAGATGAATCTCCATGTGGTTGGCAAAGATTAGAAAATATGTTGTTTCCTTCTCATATGATATACTTAATTCCTAAGTATCTGCTGGACAGCTTGAGTGGATTCTTTGCAGTGCTGACTTTCCCAAAGCAGTGTTATATCCTTCAAAACAATGTACTCAAAGCAACATGTTCCTATTAAGAAAAACTACACAACTGAGATATTTGCTTAATTGGAGCTTCTCTTCAGAAACTGGGTCAGCTCCACAGTAGCAAATCACAGTGATGGTCATTTAATTGACATACGTAACCAAAGCAGGGCGTGCCATGCAAGGCCTGTGCAGGGTGTGATACATGTTCAGGTTTCTGGGACATTCATCCAAATGATGAACAAGCTGACCAGCCCAATACTTGCTGATTTATTTTGTATATTTGCATTGGATGCTTGCCTCAAACTCTTGGCAATCACAACCACAAATCACCATAGACATTCCGCTCAAACTAGTTTTTTTCAGTTAGATGCATTAAAATCAAGGAGGAGAGGCAAGCATGACTCACCTAGCAAACTCATAAAATTACAAGATTTGAACAAAATTCACAGGCAGCAACATTTTGCCTAACAGTAAGCATGAAAAGGAGGTTTACATTTATGGTGAACTGTATAATACAAAAGGGTAATTAGTGATTGGATTCTGAGCTGAAGAAGGGCTTGGGCTGAAATATATATAAGATCAACAATATCCATCAAATGAAAATTCTGGTTAATGCTTTCACTCTTCTGATGTAATGAACTTTCCTGGAACTGGATAAAGTTCCTCTTGTTCATAGCAAAAAGCTGTCAGTGAGGCTCTTCAGCTAAAGAACACCGTATTTCTTTCCCTTGATCCTGACTTTTTAAACATCAGTGCATAGCAATATGTCTAATGCAAATGGAGTATTTAGTAAATAAGTTAAAAAAAACAGGAAAAGACTCCATGCACACAGTGGAAGGGAAGTGAGCATACAGAACAGAAGAAGAAACCAAAGAAATAACCCATGCAGTCAGTAATATTCACCTTTTAAACCTATCAAAATAACAGGATCCAAACAATTTTCCTTTTATTGTTCCTCTGTCAGTTGAACACAGAGCCCTAAATTAAAATAAGCGAAGTGTGAGAAAGTTTCTAATTGAAGCATTACAAGAAATTTCCTAGAGGATATTAAAATACCCTAGAATCAGCTTCTACAGGAAATACAATGCAAAGAGATTAGAGCACTAATTAAGCAGACAAATAAGCCACAAGGAATATAAACAATCCAGCCAATAAACTGGGAAAAAGCTCTTCTCCATGGAGCTTGGTCATGGTCTGTGTAAAACTGTGTATCCAAGATATGCAATCAGAATCAATGCCTGCAGTTGGAACAGTCTTTGTGTTTCCTATAAAGCTAGGATGAGAATGACCCTAACACTCCAGCAATGGCCCAGTGCTGTGGAAAGCAGCCTTGCCTGCTGTGTGGATTTGTTTGATGTTTGATTTGGTTTTAGTGTTTCTGAGAGATGCCAGAACTGATATGCTTGTAGAAAGGTCTCTTGTGTAGCAACAATTCACTCCTTTGCTAAACACTGATTATATCTTGGTTGTGTGCCACAAACATCTTCCAGCTCTCAGTGTGAAAGATTTACTTTACAGCTTTGAATCCATTTCTGAAAAATTAACAGAATTAGTCACAGTGATACCTATTGGTAGCAACTGGAAGATGTGAGAAAGGAAGTCCTTGACCCAGACGTGTCTGGAAGGAAGAGTACAGCAGGGTACATAAAGAAACCAGAAAAATCTAGATGTTAATAAGCACGAATTTTTGATGAGCAACTAAAATAAAACCTAACTAAAGAGAAAAGGAGATGTTAATGACTTTTAATAGAATAGATAGGAACATACTGAGAACATGAAGGTAGAGGACAGCTTGGTTGAGACTGAAAGAGTACGAATGGGTCTTAGGAAAAGAAGACAAGATATTGATAATGGTCTTCAGAAAAATGCATTTCCTCAAATGGAAGCAGTTAAGACCCAGAAGGGAACTATTTTAAGGGGAAAAAATGTGGAGAATCAGCAATGCCTTAAGAAATTTATGTTAAAGGAAGACATACAGACTATCCCAACATGAAAAATTACTTAAGAAAGTGGAAAGAAACTTACTTGGCCAAACAGACCTTTAGGGATCTCAGAGACAGGAAGAAAACAAACAGGATCCAGGAACTTCATCAAAGCACTGTGGACATATTTATTAGACAAGCACAGATATATAGGGACAAAAATCAGACAGACAAAGAATAATGAAAACCATCTGATAAGTATATATAAAGAATGAGATGAATGTCCATGACACGGTGGTTCCTCATTTCAAGGGAGAGGAAGGTGTCAGCCAAAGACATAAAAAATAGCACTATCTCAAAGTGATTAGGTGTTCGGCACAATTAACATTACTGAAAAGAAATGAGAAGTCAGGCTATAATGGGAGAAAAAAAGATGTAGCAGGTAGCTGATTCCAATGATCTGGACTTGACAACATTCACCTATGTGTATTCTGGGAGATAGTTGAAAAAAGTCACAGAGGTATGGTAATAACCTTTGAGAATGCAGGGTGTGGGGTAAAGTGGGGAAAGACTAACACAGTGCCAATCTTTGGAAAGAAGGATGGAGTGATACAATGAGTTAGCATCATTTCAGTTTTCAGAATAATGTTGCAATAAATACTCAGCCTGTAAGTGTGAAGAAGACAACAGAGGGATGAATAACAGCCAAAACATTATTTTTTTTAAGAACAACCTGTGTTGAAGAAATTTAATTATTTTTTTATTTGTTTTTTTTTTTATTTGGCGAAGCAATAGGCATGGAGGATAGGAAAGAAACCACAGATGTCAAATATTGTGAGTTAAGGTCTGGACATTATTTCACTAGATAGTCTCCTAAGCAATTTTTGGTAAGAAGGATGCTACTATCTGTTGTACTGGCCTTTCACTGGAAAATAGCAACGCATTAATAACTATTCTATGAGAAGTATCAGACCGGAATGATGTACTAAGAAAAAAACCCATATGTCTGCTGTAGGACAGATACAAGTCAACATTTTTTATTAATGACTGAGATTCAACAGACTGATGGCATTTAACAAGTAGGAGGACAAGACTGAAATCCAAAATTGTCTTGACAGATTGGAAAAATTGTCTGGAAAAAATAAAGTCCAATTCAATAAGCCCAAATGTAAAATTCTAGCCCTCAGAAGAAATAATCAGCTGTGTGATACAAGAGAGTGGACGAATGGCAGCAGCCAGTGGAGGAGAATCGGGTCCACAACAGGCACCCAAATAACATTTGTCAGGAATTCACACTGCTGTGTAAAAGGAAACTACCCTGCAGAGATGGGAATGCACCAGGTTGTAAGTAAAAATCGATCAAATTCATAGCAATTCTTTTTCTCACTTAAACCATACTAATATGACATAATGCTCTTAAAGTGTGTGGAATCATATTGCTGTAAATGTATTGGAAATTACTATAATTTTCCCCATTCTAAGATTTTTCAGGATCTGGGATATTCCTATTATGTTATTACACTTCTAATTTGGACACAAACTAAAAAAGAACCCAAGACAGACAATCAGAAGGTCGTCTAATGATATGGTCATGGCTAAGACTGATTTTGGCACAGAAATCCTGGTAACTTTGGTATACAGAAAGTTTGTGTCTTGTGGTGAGCTCTACTATTAATTCAGAAAGGAGATGGTGGAGGACTCTTGATGGTAACGGGTGACACAAGGCCTATCTTTATTTCAGCAACGTTGGCTGCTCAGCTGGTCTCCCAAATTTTGGATAGTGCCACACTTCTATGAAGGGGGCGACAAATATCTCAAGGTGAACAAGGATTTAAAAGTCAGGTACTGTGCCACACTCATACGATTGCATTCCTTAGGTCCCAGTCAGTCTACTGGGAATGAAGGTGTTGGCCAGTATATTGATATTGGCCATCTTGGGAAAATTCCATTTCAGCTGGAATTTCATAGAATTGTAGCATCCAATTTTAGGTTGGTAGGGGCCTCCAGAAGTCATCTAGTCCAACACTCTGGTCAAAACTGGTTTTGCTAGATTAGGTTGCTCAAGGCCATGCCCAGTTGACTCTGGAACGCCTCTAAGGACAGAGTATTGCTTATATCACCTTACCTCTGTTTTTTCAGTGTTCTTAGAGGAACTGAAGGGGTGAAAATCCTACCAATACTATGATAATCCTGAAAGCCAAAATTCAAATGCTACAAACTGAAGACACTGAAAGAAATTAATTGCAAGTGTAAAATAATTTAAGCAAAGAAAGAAAAAGGATGGGAGGAAGGGGGAAAGAGTTAATTCCTCTTTTTTATGGATTGCAATATGTACAGACAAAGAGATAACAGGGTGCTAATGTCCCAAGTTCTTTAATATTTTGATTGGCCTGAACAATGTAAATAAGTCAGCTATAGTTAGAGCTTGTTCCTACATGTCCAGACATCTCTGTAAAAATGTAGAAATTTAAGGAGGAGTGAATCCGGGCAGCACTTACCCAAACATGTTAAACTGCTGAGTTCAACACTGATACCTCGGTGAGGAAAAGTTTTCAGGACAGTGTACCAGCCATGTCCCTTAAACAGATTAGTCTGTGATCCTTGGTCAACACTCTTTCAAAAGCATATCCGATTCCCAGGCCCTTTGGAAACCTTACCTGGCATTAATTCTATTTGTATTTACCAATGCTGTAAATTATAGGTGCCACATGGACTGATATCTGCAAAAAAGGCTGTTATTTTTCATACTCTATAGTTAGGAATAACAAGTCTTCTTACGCGCCAGAAAACATGATTTCCCATTTGGAAGAATTCAAAGAATTAATTATTTGGCAGAACAAATGTACTTATAAAACTAAGCGACAGAACACATTTTGCCCTTTGATTCCCTCTTTAATTCTCAGATAAACCAATTTACCCCAGATACACATATCATATAGATCAGCTGTCTAGCAGGGAAAAAGGAATGCTATGTGTAAATGAATAAAAACTCTCTGGATTTTTAGAGAGAGGAATTAAGCTGAGTCGCCTGAAATCTTTGTCAGTCCACAAACAATTTAAAAATGTTTGAAATGCAATTTTTATTCTTGTTTTTGTTCGTGTTTTTCCATGGTTATCAAAAACCTTGTATCTGGAATATGTGAGAGCTGTTCAGACAGTTTGTCAAGAGCCGCATAAATACATCCAATTCCAATCCAGAAATCCAAAAAAATCACAATAACTGCCAGAATTCAGTAAGAACCATTCCTGTTCTTCACCACCATGTTGAAAATCCCAGCGAAGCATATAAGGAGGATTTATGTACATACCTATATATGTTTATGTATGTATGCATTAAAAAAAATAATTATTTTTGCTTTGGATTGATTTACAATAGATTGGATCAAGCAAAATAATTTTTTTTTTTTTTTTTTGTGAAAATGGGAAAAAAAGCAGAAGAGCAACTTCTGGACTGTGGCATCCACATCACAT
Source organism: Stercorarius parasiticus (assembly GCA_013396915.1). NCBI lineage: Eukaryota > Metazoa > Chordata > Aves > Charadriiformes > Stercorariidae > Stercorarius > Stercorarius parasiticus. The sequence continues at coordinate 1,275,532 of VWZL01005281.1, read as the reverse complement.
TTTAGAAACACTAAAGATTCCCAAGACGAAGACCAGCTTGTTTGTGGGACATGTCACCCAACTTACAGTTGGAGCAGATATATGTAATAGTAGATGAAAGCTCAGAATCTTAGACCGCTTTTTTTTTTTTTTGGTGATGTATCTCTAACCTGGTTAACCCTGCTAGAGATGACATGCTGCCTGTTTCTTTTACTTACGAAGTACTTGTTTGAACCAGGTGTTTTCAATATTGGACTGCCAAAATTATGACTATATTTAGATGTAGATCAATGCATTGGTACCCAGAGGGTTTTCTCACAGCTCATACTAATCAGAGTGGTTAATTAGGTAGTGATCGATGAATCAACTGCTAATAGTGTTTGCACTGTGATTACAATTTGGTAATTATGGTTAATATTTGCATAATGACCCAATGCAAGCCACGCTGTGCTGACATTGACAGAACTTGCAATAGCACCAGGGATAACCAGCTGATTGAGTTACTGCAGCAAAACACTTCTGTTCGGTAAAATGCCTTCCAGACATGGGTCACGCTGAAACGCTTTACAGCATTAAAGTCAGAGCAAACAAGAAAGTGAAGCACAACTTTTCTTGAGGGTTTTATGTTTTACTCTACAGCTGGCCATTGGAGCACTTCTAGTGCTGGTTGCGGAAGATGCCATCTTTGTTTCTCCTGAAAACAGAAAGTGGGGTGGTGGTGTAGAAGGTGAAGCCAAGGAAAAAATAAATGGTGACAGTCTAGATTTCTATACTGGCAATAAGAACATGAGGAGGTAAAAAAAACCAATCAGTTTGAAAGTATCAAGAAATCTTAGCCCTCTTAGCCTATAGTTTGGATAGAGAATGTCAGGGAAAGGCAGAGTGTATGAAAAAAAATCCACAGGAGAACTTAATTCTGTGGTTGCATTTATACAGCTAAAGAGATGGGAGGAGGGAGGCGATGAAACCAACTTCTTGCTTTGCTGGTGAAGAAAAAGTTGAGGACAGTCACAGAGTCTCTCTCTTATACCTGGCCTCCTGTTTTTGCACAAATTAGGATGTTTTCTGTGAGAAAAAAAATATATCTTTGGACATCTAACAGGAGTTACAGTAGAGTTTTTTGTAAAGAAGTTACAAGACACACTCAGCAAATACAATTGTGGGCAGTTAACAGTCTGGAAAAGCCAAAAGAGCTGCAAAATCATGTTTGAACCTGCACCAAACAAAAGGATGCAAATAAAAATTGAGAACAAACTTCTTCCTTTAGTATTATCTGCCTTACATTGTTGCATCCCTTATAAGTTATAAATAAAATGATCATCTTTGTAGACATCATGTGTAACTGAAAACCAAGAGAGATGGTAAGGAAGACACATCATTTGAATCATCCCTTACAGCTACAGGAATGGGACCTGTGGTGGTCAGGATGAAGATGGTCTGGAGCACCGGAGCTGTGGTTTGTGAATGTGACCACCAGAAACTACAAGACTGTACAAAGCATAAGTTTCTATGAACTGCCAACACACTAGATTATGTTCACAAATTCCTTTCAGTTCATAAATTGGGGTCAGTAACATCACAGTGTAAACTGAGGCACAGGTTGCTGCAAAGGCTTTTGCTCAGAATCAGATCCCTGGCTATTTCATATATGGACACTAAACTTTGTTGCCACAGCCCATGACAATAGAATAGAATAGAATAGAATAGAATAGAATAGAATAGAATAGAATAGAATAGAATAGAATAGAATTATTATTAATAAATAATCAAATGCGAAAAATTAGATGCAACATTTATTTAGCTTTGTTTTTTTTTAGAATAGCACTGCAGAGGACATCTGGATCTACCAGAGTTGGTGAAGTTTCACCCACCGTTTTGTGCCCCAAGAGCGCTGCTGGCAGCCTGCTGCTTGCCAGAGAGGGATTAAATCCTGTGACGATGTTGTGGCTTTTGCACAGATCAATATGAGGGATGTCAACACCACTTATCTATTAAACCTCACCAAAATTATATGACCTGGAGGGAGAACAGCTTTCCAGAGCAGACAGGCTGTAGCAGGTAGGAGCAAGTCACCTAGATTTTGTATGGCCATCTCGCTTGCAAAGGAGTTCTCCTGTGGTTCTGTTTTTGCTCCATGGGCACATAGTTTAATTTGCCAAACTTTAATCACACCAATATTAATTATCCATAATGAGTCAGTCAAGCAAAGTAAAACCTGACCACCGGGGAGATATTAGAGGTGATGTGCTTATTTTTTATGTGCATATTATTCTGCTAACTATAAATCTGAAGAACATTGTTAGACTGAAAAGGCACTCATTATTAAAATTAGGCTGAAACTTATAAGGCAGAAAAGATGCTGAATGATCTCATGTGGCAACAGTGATTTACAAATATTCATTATTAAAAACAGAGAGAGGTTGTGTTTCAGGACTTTAATTATTCTGTAAACAGTATCTGATTAACTTGTATTAATCTTATGTTTGCTTGTTTTCTTGACCTGTGTGAATGACATAGGAATTTGTTAGCATTTGTCATTTATATTCATTTAGCAAATATGTCAAGACAGAGTAACTGAGGTTACAGGGTTGGGAGGGGAAGAAATGCTAACCAATGTCTACTTAGCAGAATGTACTTATGCTAAGCAAGTGACTGTGAACTGCAGCCATACAATGTTTTTCAATTATGTTAAACTTGTCTAAAATTGCAGCATTTCTCAGTCTTCAGTGTGACATCAGGCATACGTACTACTAGTACTGAAAACAGGTTTGTTATTTTAATAAGTAGTTAATCTAAGTAAACTATATATTTGCTGACTTTGAGATAAGTTAAATTCCCCCAAAGACAAATAAGATAAGAGTATAATCTGAAGTATTTTAGGAATCTTGTGGCAGCATGCTTAGATTAGTCCAAAGGGATAACCATGTTTCTTTTTTGAGCATCCTTTCCTGAGCAGATTCAAGATAACCCTCGTGACTCTGCTTTCCAAGGAGAGCGCTATGTCTAATCCATTGCAAAACTGTCTGTGCCTTTTACTAATAACCTAACAGACCGAGCCCAGCTCTGAAATTTGGAGTGCCGTTAATATTGAACCGTGCATTTATAGCTATTAACATAATATGAAATAGTGCCATTTCATAGTGGCTGTTGATTTGGAGAGTGGAAAGTGTCACAGCCCAGCAGAGAACAATAGAGGACTTATAAGAGCGCTTTAGTGTGCAGTGAATAACTATTAAATAGCCAAATACATGGGAGCGATTTGCGGAAAAAACCCACCTTGTATGTAATAATAAAAGTCTCAGCACACAGAAGGTGAAGCTGAAGATAGTTGCGAAAGGTGTTAGGTCACAGACCACTTAGAGGGCCCAGTATCAAGGCTGAAATGCCTTTGAAAAAGCATAGTCTATTAATCAGATTGAGATAGAAAAACCATAAGGAAAAGGGCACATGAGCAATGCAGAGCCACAACAAGCTGCCAGCCAGCATAATAGTAATAGCATTATAATAGCGCTTTTGCTCAGACTTTGAAAGACTATGAGGTTTAAAAAGACCTAAAGGGCTTGTGGCAAAAGCCACATGCCTAGGAGATGGGTTGCTGACTTCTGCCTCCATCTGTCTCAACCAATTCTTCAAGCAGCTCTTCCAAGGGCACACAACAGAAGGAGTTCAGTGGCAGGTGTAGCAACCTGGTTGGAGAAATCCTATCTACATGCACATGGCTAAAGCACAGGTAGGAGTTGCAGTATCTCTCATGGGCTCGCACAGTGAAGAGAGAGAGAACTGGTAAATGAGAGTCCTCTTAAATCATTTCAGAGTGCACAGGGAGAGGTGGGGCTTTTGCTGGGCTTCCAACTGGGAAGACACACAAAAGAAAAAGTCTCATATTGTCCATACAGTGAAACCCATGGAAGAAAGTACCATGACTAAGACTTGCTTTCCTCTGTTCACAAGTTGCCTTGTAGCTGCTAACAAGCCTAGCAACCATTTTAATTAACAATCATGAAGGTGAACTTTCAGTAAATCAGCTCCTGGTCTCTGAGGAGCTTAAGAGTCAATATTGCAGCCTCCTGACTTTGGACAAGAAAACTATTTCTTGGGTGGATGGATGGAAGGATGGATGGATGGATGGATGGATTCATTGGTGAAAAGATCAGTTCACAAATCCAGTTTAATTTATATTCACATCTTTCTGAGTACACCATTTTTTACCCCTCGAAGACCGTGGTTCAGCACTTGGCATAGGGCAATAAAGACGTAAATGATGGTGACCAAACCTGCATGTGAAGAGTCTCAGCTGCCTAATTACCTGGCTCCAGGTTACCTGAGTGTTTCTGAGAGCAATGTGGAACCTGGAAAGGCCCTGAGATTTCACATATGCTTTACAAGTCCTTGGAACTTCAGGCACACGGGTAAAACTCAACTTGGTCTAGCAGAGGCAGAGACACACTGCCAGACTCTGGACTATATAAAGAAACTTTGGTTTCCTGGGATGTGGACCAACGATCTCCTTGAGGTGTCTGAGTCCACGAGTCTGAATTATGGCTAAATTAAGTCAAATCTTGAAGTTCAAGCACTGCATGAGAAAGCAATCCCTTCGTGCTCCACACATTTGGAGGATACAGGAAATGTCTCCAGCTCCAGCTCTGTTAACCAAAATGCTTTAATACACTTTAAAGTGTACTAGCAAAAGTGCACTTTAAAAGACAGCACAGCACGCAGCATTAACTTTGCTATTTTAAACTATTTACATATTCAACATCATGGAGCAGCTGAGCACCAGGACATGATATTCACACTGGAATATGTTTTGGAGAGGTTCACACATGTAGCACTTCCAGAGGATTCCAGAGCAGTGATATTTGATCCAATTGCCCGGGCTGCAGAACAGCTCTGAGCAGACCCCTGAAGGGTCAATGACTGGTTACATTAAACAGCTAGAAAAAATGGCTATGTGCCACTAAGCACCGAGCTGCACTTAGTAGCTGTTATCCGCTGGAAAATGAGACTAATTATTCAGATATGCTGATAATGATTGCCCCTGAAATAGTTTTGATCAGCCAGTCCTCCGAAAGCTTTGACATGTATCCAAAGCTCTTTGTCCCTTCCATCAGCCATGCAACCTAGCAATCACAACTGTCCCTTCGGCAGCTTATCCTTTCACAACAAAACAAGGAAACGGCCAGGCAACAAAAATGCCCCCAAAACAGTACCTGAGCTAAGTGCAGGCTCAGAAAGTTGTAACATTAGATTTTATTTAAGCATAGTCAGAACAGTATTTTATTATCCATTTGGGTAATTCTCTTAAACGGCAAAAAAAAAAAAAAGGGCAAAACCTGCAGGAAACCAATTTGAAAGCTTTGCTGCATCACTCCAGAGAAAGCAGGTAATGAGCTCATATAAGTTCACGCTAGGACCTGTACACACGATGGGATCTAAAATTTCAGGTTTCAGTGTTCACATGGAAGTTCAAGTTTCCACCTTGTTTTTCTACCTCACATTTCCTGGTGAGTGAGAGCCTCCTTACTGCTGTTGATTAATGTACAGCCTTCTGGGTGGATTTCTAAAGGAGAAAAATAAGGAGAAAAAATCCCAAAACAAGACAAGGATCTTAATTACCTCAGCTGTTACATATCTACTGTTTTGCAGGAAAGTGGCTATATCACAGCTTTGCAGCACGTTACTTCTGCATTATAATATCCCCCTAGGTTAAGGTAGCTGAGCATAACATGGAACTTGCTGGGTTGACTACAGGGTCTACAGGATGTGGTGGGATGTGAGACCCAGGGTAAGTCTCCACAACCCCAGAGGTCCCTTCCTGCCCAGAGTTCCTATGAGAACATCCTGACCACCTTCTCCCTCTTCTCCACCATCCCCTTCACCCTCCATCACAGTCTGCACAGGCAGAATTGCCCAAAATTCAGCCATGCCTGAGTATACAGTCACCTGAACATGCAGCAATGGGTCCCACCAAGATTCTTGCTAGGTTGTGCTTCATCTTCTGCCTCCAGCATGTCTCTCATTCAGTAGAAAAGTAGAGAGAGATCAATCTTCACATATTTTTTGCTTGGTCCTTCCCAAAAATCTTGTGTTTTCTTTTCCAAAAGGCAGAATAATTCTTGCCCCTAGTTTCAAATAAATATGCCTGCTTGTGGGCAAAGTCACACCTTGGAAGTTTGTGGGCAAAGTGACACCTTGGGAGTTTTCAGTGGGAAAAATAGAAATTTAGGGGAGGTCTGAGTAAGGAGCACAGTGGAAAAGCTAGAGATGGCATTTATGTATTTTTAAAGTTATTACTGCCTCCGTTGCTCTTTTTTGCTGCCTCTGAGGAACATTCATCTGCAGAATGCTTTAAAGCAGCTTGCTTCAGTAATAGTTTTGTTACGTTGATTTATTATTTTTTTTTAATTGGCGGATCTCTAAACATTTTTATAAGTAAGTAAAGCAAGATTCCTTACATCATTTAACAGTAGGTGAAGTGAATTTCCCCCCATCATGTATTTTATGCCATTGTCAGAGCTGGAAATAGAACTAAATCTCTTGTGCAGTGCACTTCCCACTCTGCCCCACTGCCTGAGAAAGAAAAAAAATATCCTTTAATCCCCCAGAATAGTTTATAAATAAATGCTCCATAACACATTGGCATAAAAGTGGTCATTTGCCATGCTGGAAAGGCCCTTCTGGCACTTGGTGATTAGCAGTCCCATAGTCACATCCAAAAAAACCCCTTGTGTCATCAGTGACCCATGGTGCAATGATGTCCATGTCCTGCCAGGTCCTGGGTGTGAGTGGGGACTCATCACGGGGAGCTGCAGCCCTGGAAATGGCAGCAGAACTTGGGCAAGGTAGCTTGAAAATTAGTTTGCTTTTGCACATATGCACAGGCCCTGGGGGAGACGGTCGCTCGCCCAAAATAGTCACAACAAATGTTTCATGGACCATAAAGACCGTGAGGGGCCATTGCACATTTCTCCCATGAGTTCCTTTACAACACAGGGCAAAGAATAATTTTGGCATTCTGATGCTAACTACTTTTTGGTTGTATGGTGCGGTTGCCTACTTTATTTTATTTTTAATAAAATAAATACTGCTGACAGATATCTGAGAGGGGGCTTTTCTGCTTATTTCACACTGTGGCAATGCTTGCCCAACTTAGCTGGCCATGGAGGATGCAGTAAAGAAAATCAAACCAAAATATGGCACACACAGTCACTGTGCTTCACTTCAGAGAAGGGTTCATGTGCAGTTAAAGCAGAAGGTAGGGAAAAACTCATCCCCATCTTAAATACAATTTCATTTGCTTTAAAACTCTGGTTGTCACTTCAGTGCCTCCCATTTAATCAGCCTCTGACCCCCTGACTGGCATTGTCATTGGTTATAAACACAGAGGGGCAGCTTGAATGAAACAATGCTTTCAATGCTTCCAGTTATCTGTCAACAGCCTCTTACAAATGCAATAGAATTTCCTCCCAGAAGAGACATTGGGTTTACTGGTGATGTGCGTTATTCCCCGTCTCTTGTACATGACGAGAAAATAGAAACAATATGTGGTTTTGATTTGCCTTTTTCTCCCTCACTTCAGCAGTCTCTAGAGGTAGAAATGAGATGTATGAAATTCCCAGGGCAAGTTCTGCTCTCTGCCGGCTTATCGTCAATCCTAAATGAGAAATTCTGACTTTGTGGTTCTGGATTGGCCATCTTGATATGACAGAGAAATCCGGGCCAAAGCTGGAGTTAATGAAGAGCTCCTCGTTGAAGAGTCCATCACAAGCACAGGCTGAAGATTGCCATGCATCACTGCAGACACCCAGGGCTTATTCCAGTCCCCAGGACATGGCTCATTCATGTCTGTGCATCCCTGCACTGTGCAAAGAGCTGGTCTAGGAGTGTTATCATGCCCTAGTGGATTATATGTATCTGAGTCCCTAAATAGCCCCAGGGCACAGCCTCCAGGCGTGGCTCACCATCCTGTGCACCTTGGTGTGATTTTGCTCTGTGCTGGTGCTTTCCTAGACAGCACAATTTCAGGGGATGCCTTCTGCCAAGGACCATTCCCAAAAGGCAGGACAGACAAGATAATTCTGTTTGGGGAGAAAACAGTGTGAATGCAACGTGTGCCTTGCAGCCAGAAAACAGACTCTGGCTCCTTTTACTCTCCACCATATATGTTGATAATAGAGAAATAATTTGTGAAATTAGTGTTTGTTCCTTCTTTATTACTGATGCAGCAACCAGCACCTGTGGGCAACCGGGTGCTCAGCACTGGCAGAGCACATTCTGGCTGGGAGTTTATTTGACTGCATGGCTTATTGGCAGATGTCTCCCAGTTCACCCCCATGGCATCTCCAAGCAGAGGTGTGCAGGACAGAGCATAACAAGGGAAGGAAGCCTTATGGCTCAGCTGTGAAAAAGAGTAGATCATTCATTAGGGCAGTAGGAAGCTACACTTCCTATTTTAAGAGTATTGGCTTAGTCTGCAATAAATTCAGAGACTGCTTCTGCACCTCAGTTTACCCAGAACAAAACTGAGTCAGTTCCAGGGTGTGAGGACTCTGCATGCTGACCTGGCCATTAGCAGGACTGTTCTGCTTTGGGGATCCTCCAAAATGGTATTATTGATTTTCTGCATCATGTGGCAAATGTTTAGTGCAGCTCTTGAATGTTTGAAGTCCTTTCGTGCTTGGAAGAAAGCGTGACTGTAGGAGTCCCATCCACAGCAGAACAGAAAGGACTTGAAAACCATTTACAATAAAAAGGGAACTTTTAAAAATGAAACCTTTTATTTTATCTCATTGTGTTTTTAATTTGCCGGACAAGTGGGAGAGAAGTGCTGAGAAAGACAGTGGCATGAATAACAAGGCAAAGATAAAAGCCATACTCTCCTCCTGCTTACGCTTTAATTTTTCTTAGCCTTTAGCTTTCATTATAGTGTCTGCAGCATTTTGCTGTTCTGGGCTAAAAAGGATGGGCGGAAAATAAAAGCTCTTTTTCCTTAAAGTGGAATCCTGGTCATGTGGTTAGAAACATCTTGCTCAGATGGGAGAGATACAAAGAGGGAGTCCAAATATTGTCCAACTCTTCTGAATGGAGAATAACTGATATGAAACAAGCTACAGACTCAGTGGCATCACAGAGGCACTGGGGATCATTTCCACTTAGTATTTTTATGAAAATTTAATCTGCAATATGACACTGTCTCTCAGACTTCACCCTGTTTGTCAAATTTGGTTAACACTGTAAAAATGGCTAAAATTTTTTTAGGGCTGACACGGGAAGACAGATAATATACACGGTGTGACTGTGCAGCCTTATTTCCTTCAAAAAGTAGGTTAAAAAGCAAGAGACCTGGCTCATAGTACTTTATTCCTCAGTTTCCCTATGCTATAGGAATGCTATAAGATTGAGAAATGAACAGAAACTCCCTGGCCACTGCAAATCGATACCACTAAAATGCACTTAATTTTATTTTTTCCTTCGGCAAACGAGTGATACCCTCACTGGAGCTATTCTGATTCATATGTCTGTGAGACATTGTTATAATTACTGAACATCTGGCCTTCCACAGGTCGGGGGACTTAACAGAGCCCTGCAAAAGTTTTTTCACAATGTCGGAGGCTCCAAGAAATCACTTCAAGCATGCCATTCCTTTAACCTTCAGCGTTGTTTATCAGCATTTCTTTTAGGGCTCTGGTCCTTACCATTTCTGGAGTCATCGTAGCAAGTGGATGGATCATTGGTGTGATGAGCCCAGTTTTATCAGCAGCTGTTATCTGCTTGTGTCTTTCTTTCCCTTTCATCTACAGAAAGTCCCTTGCCCCTTGCATGCTGTCAGTCATGTGGGAAGCTTCAGTTCCCTCCAAATATGAACAATTAATCACTATCTAGACCATTAATGGTGCTCTACAAATGGCATGAAACAGATAGAGTCTGATGCTAACGACCTCACAGGTCCATTGGTGCTGTCGGCACGCACATAGCATGTTTTTGTGCTGGGTTTCAGGAGCAACAGTTTGGAGATGAACTGAAAGCACGCTAACAAATTGTGTTTTAATGAGATGAAATGCAAGGAGGTGAAGCTACTCATACCTTCAAAGAGGGTTCCAAAACCAGAACACCATATGAGGGCAAATTACCGTCTTTCAGGAGGTTATAATAGAGGTAGCCTGAAAGTATAACATTTAGAAGAGCAAACTGCCTTTGTGCTGCTAAAACTCTTTTTGACTTGGGAGTGGAGAGAAGGCCTCCATCATGTTCAGGGCTGGGTGATGGACCAGAAAGCAGAGGTGGGGAGAGGGAAGAATCTGGTCTTTAGAAAAGGGAGATGGTGTTTTACACCGGTGATCCAGCTGTAGGGAAGGCACTGAATTCAGCCCCTGGGAGGATGCCCACCTGCATATCTCTGCCTGCAGACAGGGAAAATCTGCTCAAACAATGAATGATGAATGCTATCCACAAGGCCAGCTGGCTCCCTTTTGCATGACTGAGGGCCATAGCTGTCCTGTCTGGCTACTTCATCCAAGGCAAACGAAGAAAAGCAGGAGAGGGCTAACCTCCTCCCAGCCCAAAGGAGGCAGGGGTGATAGGTACCTTCTTAAAAGTGGTCCAACGTAGCCCATGTCATTGCACATCAATATGAGTTGAGTTGGTGGTCATGCAAAAGTGGGGTGGAGGTCGCTCTAGATACTAGCACTCTGGAGCCGTTGGGGTACACCTACTCTCAGTCACCGGGGAGACCACAGTAGTCCATGCCAGACTGGTTTAGTGTAGTTTTGAGTCCTTCCCCATGTTGGGGAAAGGACCACAGGTGCAAGCAGCAGTCTGCCCTCTAATTCTCTCCTGAGAAGAGGCATCAAGGAAAGGAGAAAAACATGTGCTTTTGAAGAGATGAATAAATCAAAGAGATGGTAGATGGGGCAATAAAGGTAAGAGAGGAGGCAAGATGCCCGAAGAGAGGCACTTGGACAGGGATGGGTTGTGTTGGGTTTGGAGAATCATGGCTGCAAGAGGAACAGAGCCTGGACACCACCATGCCCAGCACAGGTGCAGCATCAGTCGGCAACCAAGGCTGCAGGATTTTTAAAAGTGTGCTAATGAAACCCTGGTGAAAACCTGACATTGCACCTTGATCTTCTTCCCCAAACAAATTAAGTGGGGAAGAAAAACCAACTCATGATTTTTTCTTTTTTCAAAGATCTCTTTTCCTTCTGAAGTGATGGAAAATGTTCTGATCTATACTTTTCTTTAAAAAAGACAATGAACCCTTCTTTCTCCTTGCAAATAAAAAGAAGGATGCACAATGTAAGTGAAAATGACATGTTTAAGCATTTTATATTAAAACCACTGAGCAAAAAAGATTAAAAAAAAAGAAACCTGGGGCTATTTTCTCTCATTTTCATCCCCCATTCTTGTTCTGAGAAAACAAACAATTCCATCTGATCAAAAAGACACGTTCAGAACGAAAACATAGGAATCTGATTCTCTTCTCACTAACATTCATCTGGAAAAAGCAGAATCTCAAAGGGTATGTCTCTGCTGGTAAATAAAAGAGGACCAAGGAGCAATCCCAAACCTTGAGACCAAGTAATGCACGATGCCTCATGTCTGCATTTTTTCATGTTAGTCCCGTCTTGAACGGACCATGTCCATACTGCAAAACTCTTGGGGGGATTTTTTATCAATAATGCCAAGTGCAGGTTCGGCATTTCATATCCTGCATTATTGCTACGGGAGGGTCCTCAGGGACATTTAAGGATGCAAAGATGAGTAGTAGTGTTGAAAAACTGTACAAAGGGAGGAAGATGAACCCCGAATCTAGTCTCATGCATGCTGCCTCCTGGGAGAGGCGCTTGCAGTGAACTGCTCACCAAACCAGGCTTCACTTTGCAGAGAGCTAGAGTGATGCAAAACAGAACCAGGGATCAAAACTAATGGTTTTGCTCTGTGGGAAGCTCGGGAACAGGCCTCAAGTCCACTCCTTGGCAGAATTTATTTAACACTGTTGATAAACGTATCACACCAGGGCTGCCAAATATATGGAGAATCACATGCTATAGGAACCTCACACCTTGCATGGAAAATGTATGATACAGAAAGAGAAAACTTACTGTTGGAAGAAAATGTGGATTGTGACTATATTTATTGTCTTACCCAGTGATCTCCCACTACAGGGTAAGTGAATCAACCCATCTGCAGCTGTCAGACACATCTAAGCTGTGTCTGAAGACAACTAGCTTATGCACACTGGGTAAGCACAGCCCATCTGGGAAAAGCTGCATCATCACATCAAATGAAGCAAGTGTGACCTGTGGAGGTTTGATCACCACATCAGTTACAGTGGGGAAAACGCACAGAGATAGAAGATGTGCTTTGGGAAGCTCAGCATATTTGAGAGGAAAAAGGGAATGCTCTTCCCAAGCCATTTTGGGAAAGACTGACAGGAGAGCTAAGGTGACGTTATCAAAAACTGATTATCCTCTGAGCGCAACTGGAGTTGCAGGAACGGTGGGGACCAGGTAGGCTGCGAGATGGGAGCAGACAGAAGGTCTGTCCATCTGGAGTGCCTGTGCCAACTCCTGCAACTCATCAGGCCTTGGGGATTCACAGCCCATTTGCTGAAAGATTTATAGTTAGGAAGATTACCTTCTTCAAGTCTAAAGAATTGCCTTCATCTCAAAAATCTCCTTTCCTGCAAAGGAAATTAATTACTTTGTGTCCTGCCCCAAAAAGTATTTCCCAGACACAAAGAACAATGATCTGTCTTTTTATATGCAGTATTTTTTCAGATGGGCAGAGCATTATATCCTCCCTTCAGTCTTCTTATTTTGAGACTAAAATATCTCATTTCTTTCAGTGATTCATTCAGGTCACTTTTTAACACATCTGCCACTTTTGCTGAACCCTGGACTTCCTCCAATTCATTTCTGACTTTCTTAAAGTCCCCAAAACTGGCGTGGGATTGCAGGTGAAACTTTATCCATTTCTAAGCACAGAGAATTCATTTCTTCTCATATCTAACAGAAAGGATTTTTTAAAATTCCAAGAAGGCATTAGCATTTTTTTCTGCCAACAGTATGAAAAGCAACTGAAAGGTGACAAACAAAAGGAGAATCCTTTTCACAAGTCGTCCTGTCACCTGCAGCACCCCTCACTGCAAGACGCTGCGGATGCCCAGCAAGATGCTGCAGATACCCAGCATTTACACAGCTTTAGAAAACAAGTAGACAAAATTATGGAAGAAAAAAAATCATTGAAGAAATATCCACCCAGGGCTATCAAAGTATGACAGCAGTCCCGTCTGAGGAAGGTGTATCCTTATACGCAGTGAGGCCCCTTCCTCAACTGATCAAGAATTTGTGAATCCATGTTTTAGAGGCAGATTTAATAGTCCAACAGGGATGGCCCCCTTGTTGAGGGACTGTCCTGTGCAGTCTTACTCCCTGACTGTGTTGGTTAGTGGTCTCCTCTGCAGCTCAAATGGAAATTGTTTCTATCTGCCTTTTATGAATGGGAATTTTTTTAGTATCTTATAGACACCGCAAGTCTACATCAGTGAAAGCAACTTATGGGAGGTGGCAATGGGGAGAAGTTCACTGTTCCAGCACCAAAATGGCTGATGCACAAGGGAGCAAGAAAACCACTTCTGCATGAAAGGGGATGACATTTCAGTTACAAGGAACAGACGAAAAAGTAACAGGGAGAGCACGAAGCAAACACACATCTGATAGCAGCTAGCCCATGAAAATCAGCACAGACTGTAAGTGACATTGAAAAACACTTAAGAGCAAAAGACATCCAAATCCCAGATCTATCATTTCTGCTGGGTAATTTTCATACCACCAAAGAAAAAAGAGAGTGCTTGGTGTTTTTCACAGAGTGTCACAGCAGGTAAAAGCCAGAGCTTGTCCACTGATGGCAAGAGTTGCAGGAGTGCAGTTATCCCGCAGGGGTTGTGGTGCTGTAGGAGGAAGAAATGCATCATCCCGTGCAATATTCTGGTGAAGTGAAGGTAGAATTAACAGTTTCAACAGAGGGTAATGCTGATTTTTGTAATTTCTGCACTTTCCCTAGTGCAAAAGTTCTCAGTATTTTTCTGGTTTGCAGGTAGCTTGGTGTTTTCTGCTGAGTGGTGGATCCCCCAATAGCAAACTTAAGCTTGCTGACAATAGCTTTGATTTCTTAATTGCTTTTCATGGGCTCAGATGAAGTCCAGGGACCACGTTTCCCCCTGGGTTTTGTAAACAACAGCCTGAAGGCAACTGATAAGTTTATTAAAGTATCTGCTATTACTTTGAAGCCCTGGAGTTCCTATTAATAGCCTAACGATACCACAAATGTGCTTAGGGGGAGGAAATTGCCCCCCCCCCCATCATCTGCTTTTGAATAAAACTAGTGGGACTCTGACACTCTTCATATGGCTCTGTGGAGGATGGGGCATTGCAGCACGAGCATTGTTTCATGCTAGTATGGCTGAACAGCTTTGGGAAGGTAGACAGCTCATGCCTCACTAGCCTGGACTAGTAGCAGAGCAAGCATGTGACTTTGTTTACCCCAAACATACACGCAATTTTGCAGTGTTTAATCACAAGAGGCAACATCGTGTCTAACTTAACCTCTGGCTAACAGCAGAGAAAGGACTTCCTCTGTTGACTTTTGAACTGAGTCCAGCCATTTGTTTTCTTAAGCAAGTACTTTCAGCCATGTCATTCAGGCAGGACAGTGAGACTTCAGGAATGAAAAGACTGTTTGCCATTGCCCTTCAAAACTTGTCTTTAACTCCTGCTGTTATAAAAAAGAAACTAAACCTTAGTTCTCATTCAAAATCTCTTGTTTTAACTCCAGAACCTAATTATGCATCTTCAGAGAGAGCTAATGGATAGGGTCAGTGTCCTCTCCACTAAGAGATGTGCAGGAACACATTGAACATTCTCATTTTGTTCTTCATTTAGACTACGCAGTACTTTCAGATCCAGGGGGTGAGTTAGACCCTGCAATGAAGCAAATAATTTGCACTATCACAAAGGAGCTCTGTTCTCTCAGGAGCACCTGATGCTTGCTTTTTCTCCTCCACTTTTCTTTTTGTGCCTTATGGCACATATGAGCACCGACCTCAGTGAGTCCAAGTGACGAGCAGCACGTGTGAGGAAAAGAGGGTATGGATGTCCCTGGCTCTGGTCTCTGGGTCAGATTTGTCAATGCTTTGCCCCTGGAGCAAATCCCAATCTCATTTACGCCACTGCAAACCAGCTGTATCTGTGGGGCTGACGTTACTCTTCCCTTTTACCAAAGAGGTTGTGAACAGAGAACGGTCCAACAAGGGCCTTGAGATGTAGCAACATTCCCTGCCTTTTTGGCACAAGGATAAGCAACTGCAGAAGAGAAGGTGCATTTAGAAACCAAGCATGGTGAGTCTGGCTCCTAGGATTTCAATGATCAGTGCCTCTGTTGGGAAGATCTTCAGCCAATCTCAGTAATTACAAAACAATATATACTTGGGGATTTCTGCCTCAATTAAGTTTCATAACAGAATTTAATAAATGAAGGGTACAGGGGACTATAGTTGAAAGGCGGTCAGATTATCAGGTCCTAAACAAAGAATCTTATTTCCTTAGGCTGTGTCTCATGTAAGAGATAGCATCTTTTTCCAGCCTCAGCTATTACTGGAGAGTTTAACGAGAAAGAAATCTTCAGGACCTGGAAAATGGACTATTGACCACAAGCATGGCTGAGTTTTTTTGTTTCTTTTTCAGTCACGCTAGCTAACCTAATAAAAAACATTGCCAACAATTACAAACCTTGCCTCTTCTATACCCTGTGGCCATTGCCTGCACTTCTGCCATCACTTTGCCAAATATACCACTGCCATCATCCTACGGTGGACCACCAGTCAGTGCCTAACAATATGAATCTCACAGCTTGGACTTTGCATGCGAGTGCAAGAAGGAAAACAAATGCCTATCCTTGTAGTATTTCACACTGTGATGATTAAAAAGCCTTGTGCCCAAGAAGCAGGATGCTATTTCTTCTCTCATCTTTCTCTCACTGCACAGATCTAAAGCACGAGCCTTTGTCTAACATGGAAATGGATTATGGAAAACGTGTTGCTGAGAGCAATTTTGCAGTGCTGGGGTGAATATCAGTAAGAGATCAGCTATTTCCTGTCTATGTATTCTATTATTCAGCATCACAGG
Organism: Stercorarius parasiticus; assembly: GCA_013396915.1. Lineage (NCBI taxonomy): Eukaryota > Metazoa > Chordata > Aves > Charadriiformes > Stercorariidae > Stercorarius > Stercorarius parasiticus. The sequence continues at coordinate 1,259,369 of VWZL01005281.1, read as the reverse complement.
CTTGATTTTTCTAAAGCTCTCAGGCAAATGCTCACTTGCTCATCACCTACCATCAAAGCAAGATTTTCAGAAGCGTTCATCTGCCATTTAGACTCTGAAACAAATTTCCATAAGAAAACTCCTCTGTGCCTCCCTGTTTCTAAGCCAACACCTTTGAAAATCAGCATTAGTGCTGAATGGGAGGGAAGACTATTTGAAGAGTCTTCTGGAAGCCAAGGTGGGCAAACTTTTGGGTGTATACCAGAAAATGTGCAGAGATGGATTTTCAATGGGATGTCTCACCACTTCCCTGCAGCTGGAGTGTAAGTGTTTCTATTTCATCCATCATTTTCCTCAAATATTTACCACTTCCATCCACGTTTGGGGTGACGGATGTGGGGAGAGGTGGGTTTCATTCAGGGAGAGCAAATCTCAGGTTTCCCAATAGTGTAGCAGTCCTGAGGACTCTGTCTGTGACCCAAAATCTTCCTCTGTCACCTCAGAATAAATTTTTACTTGTAAGATTTCCAACTGAAAAGGAAAACCAGTCTATTGCCTATGACGCAGTAGCACAAGTCCTTGGTTTTCAAGGGAGTTGAAAAGATAGAAAGCATTGCTGGAGCACTGATAAGCTCACATCTGTTTGCAGTTCACAGGTCCCAAAACACACAATATCATAATCAACAGTAAAACCCCCCCAAACCTACCAATCCCAGAGCCCTACTGCAATTACAGGCAGATGTAGTGAAACCAGCTTCAAAACTGCTTTGTCCACTCACTCCCCCAGGCTGAGGGAGAAATACACAATTTCTTGTACATTTTTCAAGAAATATGTAGCAATTCCCAGGACAAGGCCAGGGTTATGTTTTCTGGGGCCACTTTTTTGCTGTACCTGGGATGAAATATCATCAGCAGTAACCTCCCCGTCCCTGTCTCGCATCTGCTCTTCTTGATTACACACTGCAGAGGGAGATCATCGCAAGAATGTCAACAGCCTGGTGTTCCCAATTTCCAAATAAATCCTTAATAATCCCTGATGATCTGAATTTGGCCTGGATCCTTTGAACTCTGAGCATTAAACTTCAAGGCAGCTTTTATTTTTCAGAGGAAAGTGCTTGTTTATGGGCTAAAATTGTTGCCATTTTCCTTGGTGTTTTGTTGCTCTCCTATTGCTGTGTGTTCTCTGCTTATGCAAAATAGAAACAAGGAGCAGAGTATCATCACGAGGTTACTTGTTTCTGGGATAATACAGTCTTTGAGCTGTTCTGAATCAAAACAGTTTGGTTTATATCACAGTGAATAATTTTGTTTTGGTGGCTTCTGCAATCTTCTGTGCTCACCCAAACTGTTCCAGTTCCTCCTAGGAGCCATAATTCAGGTTCCTCTTGTTGCACTTCCTTGATGTTTTCTGGCCCTCGCAATCAGACTGCATATCCCATAATGTCCTACAGCCTCGAGGGCAGAAAGTCTTCTCTTTTGGCAGGGGGAGGCAAAGAAACAGAGGGATGTTTTGGAAAGTGAAGGGCCACCAGGGATCCTTGCCTATACAGAATAATATACATAAGAGATATTAAAATTCAAGCCTTGGGTGCATTTGACAAGTGCTTTGAAATAAAATAAAAAGCCATTTCCTACTAAAACTTGTCAGATTTTTTCTACATGGGGTATCCTTTATGTGATCATTAAGACTTGGTTCAGCCTAGAATTGAAATCAAGCTTGTATACAACCTGGCATTTCCCTAACAGTGCATCTAATCACCAGAATATGTCAGTTCTGTCTGTTGAAAGACATTTTTCATCTGCTGCTTCCCTTTCCCTGAGCCAGAGAGCTTCCTGCTGCAATCCTTTCCTGAAACAGGGGCTGCAATGAACCCTGCTCATCTGAGTGTAATCCTGATAATGGCAGCTATCATTCTTTGTGGAAAGAACGCTTTATCAAACCGCTTGCTTTGTTTTTCATTTGAAGTGTTTTCCTGGTCACCACTTCTATTTGTGCTGCTGATTACATCCCACAACTATATAAATCATATGTTTTATGCATTCCTTATATTGTTGGTGCAGATTTGGTTTTCAGATGGAGGAAAAAATCCAAAACTCACAAACAACTTAATAATTAAATCCTAAAGCCATCTGGATTTAAAGGCAAAGGCCAGACCAACCTTAATACCTGCAGTGGCTGTCTCACGGCGATAAGGAATAGCTCCAATTTCCCCTCCACCCTTCCGAAGCCAGTCAGAAAACTCACCCTAAATTACGTGGACATTGAAAATGAGAGAGGATGCAAAGAATAGCCTTCCCATGAAGCCTGCCCTCTGCCCAGCAATACTCACTCTCCAATCTGGCCCTGGCACGTACAGCTCCCGTGAGCTACGATCCGGCCAGCAACTGGACCATGTGGGTGCAAACTAGTTAGCAGTGATGCTCCTCTGAACAGGATGGTCAGGTTACACAGACAGAGTGGTACCCAACCAGTGAGTGGGAGGAATGGGTCCAAAGACTCATGAATCAATGCTGAGGGTGCATTTCCAATTGCTGAAGTGGTGACGTGAAGTTTTAATCTGTGCTGTAAAAGTTGGCTGGCAATGGTCTTTTGCTTTTATGGTGGTTCCAGAGAGAGAAATGGGGATTATTGCATGCCTGACAAAGACAGAGGAGCTGAGTGTGTACGGGGTGGTGTCTCCAACACAGATAGCACTTTCCTGCAGATCTCCACAGTGTGGGGATTTACAACAATGCTGCAAGGCAATGTGAATTCTGTTGAAGGCATGCTAATGCTTGAATATTCTCTATCTCCTCTGGTCAAACTATATGAGACAGAGGAACAGGTGAGAATACAAGCTGCCACAGTCCATCTGTGCCCAACAGCAGCTCACACCCTGTGACGGATGAGAAACTTGCATGCAGAACTTCCCACCTTCTTGTCTGTATTGACTCTCCACAACATAGTTTCCTTCTGACACAAATAGCTGCAAACCCTGTCCCCCAAGGAGGATTTTCTGTCTTGGTTTATGAATTACCTGTGAATATCCTTAGAAATACTTTTTCTTTTTGATTTTAAGTATCAATTTTATTTCACTTGTGTTTTGTACCCATACACATTTCGTGCCAGCATAGTATGTGTATTGGCCCTATCATAGTTTTATTGCACTGTTATTTTATTTACTTTTTGCATTGTGAAGTATGTTGTTAGGTAAACCTCTTATTCCTTAGGGTGGAAGACTAATCTCTTTGGTGGCTGTTCCTTGAACTCTTCCTGTTCACAAGCAGTGCCTGGGATTCAACAAATATGACCAACGAAGTCAATGAAACTGTAAAGAGCATCACCCTGTTTTCAGTCCCGTACCCCATACATTGAGTTATCACAAGTTTGTATTCTTTTGTTGTTTTTTTGTAAGCTAAGTCTTTCAGGAGCTGTAGGTTGAAAAAATGAGAGGAGTGCAGCGTGGCGCTAAAGAAGTTATAACAGTGTAAAAACATTCATAAATGGTAGTTCACATCATAGGGAAAAATGGGATAATTTCTTGGATGTTCCAGTAGATCAATAAGGTACTGCGATTTCTAATGACAACAGTTTCAAACCTACTGCCTGTGGAGGAACCCCTGATGCATTGCACATTTGACTGCATAGGTACTGGTCTGCAAAAGCTGTGTTAGATATGGGGTGTTGTCACTTGAGAATGAAAATGTATACATGTGGAGATATTCAGGAATCACTGTTAATCATGCAGTACTTCATTTTGTGCTAATTTTCAAATCTATGCAAGCCGTTAATTATGGGGAAACCACACAGATCTTGTCTGAGTTGGTTTCCTATTCCTCTGTTTTACCCATGCTGAATAGTCTCTGTGTTACATTCTTCTGGTCATTTTACAGATTGGGTATTTTATTGATGTTTTGCTACTTTTGTTTTCATGTCATCGGTCAATTTCATAGTGCTTGATCTTCACAAGAAAATAAAAATCATGGAAAAGCAGTGCTGAAAACCTCTTGTTGTTTAGGGTGTGCTCAGTTTGGAAGTACCTAAGGTCCTGGAGAGAGGATTGCTGGTTTTCTGTGCCCAGCCTTGGATGGGACTCTGGATTGGAGTGCCACTGTTTGAACACGAACAGCTGCATTTCAGGTGTAATAAGAGCGGTTCTGCTACAACAAAAAGGACTTGTTGGACCACTGAGCACCCCTGAAACAACTCTGAGGAAGTGATGGGCTCTTTCTTCAATCCAGTATTAAGGACAGCTGTCTTTATGGAGAACCTTCACCCTTTGGCATGCAGATATGGACTGCCCTAAGAGTATTACAGAGTAAGTATCCCTGCTCTCAGGATGTCAAGCAGTTTAGAGGACGAATGCACAACATCCATGGGAAACAAAGCCAAAACCTTGGATACCTGCACGCAGCACAAGACAGTGGATGTGAAGTTACTTGGGTGATCAGCAACCTATCTGGCTTCATCAGGGAGTCATTAGCACTGGATTCCCAGAGCAAAACAGCCTCTGAAGCTGTATTGACACTTCTCTGCCTCTGCAAGCATTTGGTAACCTTGTGCTGCTGCCAGAGATCAACCTGTTCTCCGAATACTGGTGAGACAGGCCAGGTATTCATGTGTGGAGTTTCATTTCTCCACATGGGATAGAATCTAAGTGACTGTGCCTCCTTTTTTTCAGCTCTGATTGCTTGGAGGAGGCTACTTAAGGATAAATTTCTTATTCAAAGTGGGAAACAGAACAGAATCTGACCATTTGGCATTTTTTTTTTCTATAAGGGAAAAAAGGTGCAATTTTGAACACATTAAGCAGTGAAGTAGAATTGCAGAGTAGGTAGTTATAAAAAGATATGGAAAAGTTGTCCCTGCCTAAATGGGGGAGTCTAGCTCTTCATGGCCTCATGGAGCAGTAGATGGTTAACACTCTGCATGCTTTTACATTGTAGACATGCAAGGCAAGGTCTGGTGTTTTTCTGAACCTTTTCAGTAGAAACCTGGGGATTTAGACAATGACATAGGATCCCAAGTTGAGTAGCACCAAGTGTCAGGGGAATCAGACCTTGCAGAGGACAAGGAGCAAGGGCTTTGCCTCCAAATGTGAAAACAGAAGGCGTGAGGATGTGGAGCAGCTGGGTAGCCAAAAAAGGGAAGAAAAAAAGATGATTTCAGATTGGCGACACTTGATGAATGATATGGCTAAAAGTTTTGGCAAAGGCCAATACCAACAAAAGAAGGAAAAAAGCTCGTGAAAGGAAAGGGAATAAGAAAGTCCAAAAAGGGGCAAATCTCAGAGGTTTTACTGATCACCAAGGAAGAAAAGTCAATTATATCCATCTCAGAGATGTGGAAGGACTCCCACAGGGAACTGCAAATGAAAAGGTACCATAAACCCAAACTTAACTTTTGTAGCATAGGGGAGATTTGGCAGGACATGATATTTCTGACTGTGGTGCTGCTTGTTTTGTCCTTCCGCGCTCTGCAATATTTCCAGACCAGTTGTCTCAGTGCAGCAGGCAACCCTTTTGAATGTCATACCCCAGCATCTGCCACTCCAATGCTGTTGTTAATGCTGTTCCAGTAATGCATGGTCAGACTGGGACAGACATGGGGAAAATTAGTACTCCTTAGCCCCCTGGAGCCAGACAACTAAAAAGGGGTGCAAGAAAGGAGAAGATAAGATCATTATTAGCAGAGAGAATTACCCCATGCTTTGAGGGATGCCCTCACATGATATGGACTTCATTGAGGCATTAAAAGCCTGAAACACCCAGAGGCAAGGGAAAGACAATAAATACCATTGACTTCACTTTGTTGGTGTGGTCTGGTAAGGCAGAGGATTAAGCAAATTATCCATGCTCAGTCGATGGCTGAGTTTGTAACTGAAACTGCCTTCCACAAGTCAGGTTGGTGACAAATAGAGCTGATTTTTTAAGCGTGCACAGAGAAAATCAGAAACTCTCAGATCATCCTATTGCTACATCTCCTAATAAACTAAATGGAGCCAGGACACAGCCTATGATTGGCCAAACTGTCTAATTTTATTATGTTTCCTCAAACATCTTCAGCCTATACTAACTAAGAGTCTTACATATAATACTGGGGAAATTATAAACCTGACTTGTTTTGGGCAGTAGGTTCTTAGACTAGTCTTGCCTTTATTTATTATAAAAGGTGAAATAGCAAGGGCTTTGCAAAGGTCTTGCAGTTACTTAGCTTCTCTAGTGTGATGCTGCTGAGTGTGAAATCTAAGCCACATACATACAGTTTTGCATTTCAGAAAAGACTGATGATCCCAGGAAGATAATGACCTGCATCAGTAGGAGCTGCTGTTGTCATGGAGCCTTGGAAATATTTTTTTTTCTTTTTCCTTGTTTTCTTTCTTTCTTTCTTTCTTTCCATTTTAGAGATTATATTTGAAAACCTCTAAGGAAGTTCTCATAATAGGTACAGAAAATAAGAACCTAAAGCTCCATCCCTGCCTATCAAGGTTGTGTGATCTTGTTTTCTTAAGCAAGAAAATGCACAAGGACGATATGGTTAAGAGGTGTCCTTAGGACATTCCTCACCATCTGACCTCTCATGCAGATTTATGGTTATAAATAAATCACACACAAAATAAAATATAAAATTGTCAGTTTAATGGTGTCCGACTATTTCATGTTCCTTCTTAAAAGGAGGAAATTCCTTCAAGTGGAATGTTCAGCAAGAGCACCCAAAATAGGCCTTTTTTTTTCCCTAACCACCCTTGGCTTCGAGCTTCGGACTCCTCCCAAGCATATTTCATGTAAGGCTCCAGGCAGTCTCGCCCCAGTAACTGGGCACTTGATTGCTTGGCTGGGTTGTCTATACCAGACTTGTTTGGAATGACAACAGGTAGACAAACAGGCTGAGGACTGAAATCCAGGGTCACTTCCAAAAATCCAAGGGAGTTGTTTCCTCAGCCAGTGTGTGGTCTAGTGACATTAATGAATTGCATTATATGCAGTGAAATGAAAACTAGTTTTGTTTAGGCAATGGTATGAAGAGATTAGTTCATGGGGTGATTGAAAGTACTGAGCGTGAGTCATCAAGGTCTCACGCAGCCCTTTGCGTAATGACTGCATAACTAGAATGGCAGACTCATATGTGCTGAAATAAATAGTTACGCCAAGGCCAGTTTATCGGGTACAACTGTTCTCTGACCCTGTTTATGAAGCCATCTTTGTTGGACACAATTTTTGCCAGTCCCCTCAGAAGCTGAATAAAATATTTTTGCAATTTCTTCTGCCTGAAGCCATGGGAAAGCTTTGCAGTTCTGGAAGGACGGGAGCAGCAGGTTCAAAAAAGAAATGCACAGAAGTTGAAGAACTCCAAAACCTGTGTTGAGATTGTCACAGAACAGAAGAATCAAAAGCAACCATGACAAGCTCAGGAGTTCTTGATACTCACATCCATCAACATGAGAGCTGCTAGCTAAGGTAGAACTACTTAAAGCCAGGGAACTCCAAAACTCAAAACCAACCCCAAACAAGGGTCCATGTCCCAAATGAACTTGGGGCAAAGCAGGGCTGAAAGAGGACTGTGCAGCTGTATTTTTATGCTTATGTTTGAAAAGAACATCCTCTGTTATCAAAGGGACATGAGTCTACATCTGTATGACACTACTGCACTTCTCTTGCATGGAGAGCCTGTGCAGCCGATGGGAAAATCAACTCTGTTTGGCTCATGGGACTGAGGAACTGGGTGAAGCCACATAACTGCACTGCAAATGTGTAAGTGCAAATAACAAAAATGCTGGTTTTACAGTATGTGCCAGGATGTGAGGATGATTGTATATTAGTTGTATGCAGAAACCTGATGATTTCCCAGGAGAAGGGGAGGGGTGAACATAACACCCTGGTAAATCTGTATCTGCTTACCTGTTTATCTGTCTGTAGGGTCTGTATAAGTCACCCCACTTTTGTGGATGATTAGAGAGGAGAGCTATGTCTTTACAAGGATTTTACAGGTCTTTAAGAGAAGCTCTTAGTCACTTATTCCAGACTTGGTTTCCTGCGTGACAGGACATTCTGCAAAGCCCAATCTGGAGATAAACTGTGTTTCAACCTGCTGGGTTACAGAGACTTATCAACAGATAATTCTTTGGGTTGGAGGTTACAAGGAAGAGATGGTTCAGTATAAATGCTTTGAAATGTATCCTAGAACTCCCTTTGAGCAAAGAAAAGCTGAGGTGTTGTCTTGAACGAGGATGCATGCCAAAAGTAAAAGAGGGTTATTGAAAACGGACACAACTGGCTGTAGCCGATGGCTGTACTGGCTGTAGCAGATGGCAGAGGTGGGTTGTTCCCACTGTCTGACACAAATCAGATGCAGGAGTGCAGCAAGGTCCTTTCCTTTTCTGGATGGTAATATTTTATCTATCTGTTCTCTGATTAGGAGCAGACTTTCATTGCTTCCATAGATATCAAGGCCCCAGTCTCTGGTGGGATTTCAGAGCACTGCTGCACTCCTGATGAACGAGGATCATTCCTTTGTTATTCCCTATAAACAAACCTCATCTCTCATCATGAGGGAAGGCATCATTTGGAAATTTCCACCTCTTATTGTTTCTGCTGGTCATTTCTATATATTTTGTCTCCAGTGAGCAACGCAAGCATCCTGACAGCAGTTGAGATGTGAGCTACGAAAAAAATGTGTCTTGGGATTTTAATTTTCCTTGGGACATTTGCTTGCAAACATCTGCATGTTTGTGCAATCTGGCTTCTTGCAGCAGAAAATTTGTTCTTCAGAAACATTTTGATGAACCCTGGGACTCTGGCATGGGTGGTTTTTCTGTCCCTAGAGCAGGGGGAGGGATGGGAAAGGGGGGGTGACTCTGGCAGATGCAGGGAAACTAGCTCTGACCTTCCCATCATTTCAGAGTAGGATGTGAGCAGAGGGTTTCCCTTGGGCTTCATCCACACCATCCCTGCCTCCCTGCATTGACAACAGCATAAACAAGAGCAGTTCTAAAGTCAGAAAACTTGCAGCTGCATCCTCCGTGTTAGTGAAGTCACCTTGCAGGTTGTTGTGGGTAGAAGGCAGCTGAAGCAGGGCGTGTTTGGCCAAGAGCAAGGCTGCCTCCTCGTCCCACTGCAACCCAGCTCACCTTCAGCAGGTCCTGCCAACTGCACTCTCTGCTCCAGTTCCCAGAAAAATGTACCAAATGCACCACTCTCTAGCCGAGAGACAGAAGCCCCACGCACCATTGGGAGTGGGTGAGCAGACTGGTGAAGGGGCAGATGGGCTGCTGCGGTTGTCCTCCACCAGTTCAAGATTGGAGGAATGATGTCCCAAGAAGGCCAAACTGAGTGCTAAGTGATCTCCTAAATCAAGGTCATAATTAAAGGAGGACTTGAAGACTCCCCTCAAGACAGGCTCTGGGGAGCAGTGTCAGCAGATGTCGGGACGGGTGTGAGAAGAGCTGCTCTGCAAGTTCCCTGCCATCTCCCACTGTTCATCTGACAATAAGTTTCTGTCCCTCCAGGCTGGCTCTGAATAATGCACCACAGTATGGCTGCTCAGCAGTCCCGCTCTCCTGGCCAAGCACTCTTGACCACTGCAGTCCTGGGTATCTTGTTCTTCAAGTCTACTGATGAGATCAAATCTCATGAGCTAAGATTCATCTGGCTTTATTAAAGTTAGGGTAACATACATCATTATCAAAAATTTCACATTCTTCCATGAGACTTTCTTCAACCATTCACTGCTGAAGCTTCCCTGACTTGCACAGAATCATTACTCTCATTTTACTGATATGGCACCAAGGAGAAGTTATATGGGGGTATTCATCTCCCTTAACTCTTAGAAATTTAAAATGAGATGTCTTGCTCTAAGCCAGTCGCTGTGATCTTCTATTAGAGTGAAAGAGGAGAAAATGATGCCTCCAGGAGAAAATTCATCCGACAGACTGACGATAACCCAATTTAGGAAGAGATGCATCACCCTCTACTATGTCTATATAAGCAATCTGAGGGTGACTAACTTGCACCATGCAAACTGGTTATTCTCACATAGACTCACCTGCTGAGTCTGGAACAGACCTAAGAGCCCCCAAATCCTCATCCTTATTTTCCAGGACTGCTCAACTTCATCCCAGCACTCAACAGCTTGCTTGAGGATTTGAGACAGGCATTTAGACTCACTCTACTCCCAGCTGACTCAAGTCAATAGCTATCTTTTATCTTGTTAATAGGAACTAAGTTGAATACAATACTGGAAATACGGAAAATAAGGATCTCTGTGGTCTCATGTGTTATGTCAAACTGCAACAAACAGAACCTATTTCAACAGAAAGCACCTGCTATTACATGGCTGAGCAGTTATGCTCTATCAGTGCAACACCGTGCTTTAGTGCTGATTTCCTGACTGGTGCTACATTGGGGTTATTCTGCTTTACTTTGAGATCTGACACAGCCTCTCATGTTAAATCAAAACCTAGGAACTGTTAGCTTTGACAAAATATTCACTTGGCTTACTGCAAGGAAGCATGGATTTACTCACTATGGGAGGAGAAACAGGGAACATGCTTCCCTTTTTATGTTTTCTGTCTTCTGCTTTGTGAGATGTGTTCGGATTCAGACACAGAGGCGCTTCCTCCTCCCAGCCGGTACAGGGCATAGTTGTACCTGTGCCAGGATCCTCTGGATGGCTACATCACCCCGTGACCTCAGGGATGTCTTCTTACAAGAGCACGAAAAAACCCTGAAAAAGACCCAGCAAGGCAGATGTAGTGAAATGAGAGACAGTTTCTGTCTTATTCGGTCATAAAATCATAGCCAGTTCCTAAATAACCGCACCGTTTACAACCTGCCTCCAACTTGTGGTTTCTCTTCCTGAAGTAGCTGCTGATTCTCACGAGATCCTTCTCTTCCATTAGCTTGGACTTCACTCCAGAAGTCTTTGCCTCCCTCCGTGTCCATGCTGCTGTGCCTGCTTGCTCCTTGCCTTGGCTATTAGCCCTGGATCATTTGAAAATAAAAAGACAATTAAATCCTTGATATGGGCACCTTGAACCTTCTTTCAAGTTAGAACAGCTCAAGAGAGTAGACAGAGTGAATGAAGACACAGAGACCACACAGCTACATGGGCAGTGGTTGCATGGTCCAAAGATGACAAGTCACTTAACATCTGCTCCTCCTCAATAGTTTCCACTCACTCCGTCTTCATCTCTGTGAAGTCTACTGGGAGTCACTGCAAAGAGGAACTTGAGGACAATTTAAAAGCACAAGGCAATGCCCTTAAAAGTTGGGTCGGGTCTGGGACATCGGCAAGACCAGCATTTTTATTTGCTGGGAAGGGTTCAGTGACAAAGAGTTGAAGTGAAAGAAGTGCTGAAATCTAAGCATGGGTGATGGACACCCTGGCTGAGGGGTTGAGAAATGTGACTGTAAAATCAAACTGATATGCAAGTTTTCCCACTATCTTCACAGCTGGAAGAGTGTTTCAGAGGCTTGGCCTACTTTGCATTTTTCAAATGGCAATGCTGAAAAAATCAAAAGACAGATTAACCTGGACAGTCTTGGAATAAAACTTTTGATTGTTATGAAGTTCCTTTTTGAGGTTAAATTTCATTTTCAGACAGGTTTCCTCTTTTAAGCTGGTAAAAACTCAACAGTATTTTTTTTCTTAATTTGTTACATATTTGGGAAAAAAAGAATATTTGTAATTTACAAATCTGAGTTGCAGTAAACTAAGTTCAAGAGGGATCATTAACCTTTTCAACAGATGTGGGCAAAACATGTACTTTCAGTAGATGGAGAAGTATTTTATTGTTTTTTTCTTTTACGCACTGCAGAAAACATCTGGCCTACATCAGGGCAAGCAAACCCTGCTCTTACATCAGGATCTGGCAAGGTAAACTTATAGTTAGTGCATAGAGTCGAACTTGATTGTCAATAATTGAAGCTGAGTGAAAATTTCGATGTTAATATGCCAGCACCAGCTTGGAATGAAAATCAAAGACTGAGACTATTCCTGTTGTAACTGGTTGGTGCAACTGTTCCCACTCGCTAGGGATGAGTTGTCCCACCCTGACAAGAGAAGCTCAGCTTTATAAATGGAGGTCCCAAGGACATGGTGCATGAGTCAGGGAGGAAATCATCCTGCTTGTTCTGCCGACGTGCTGTATGCCCAGGCTTCCCTACTCTCTTCTGTCCAAGTAGACTGCAAAGTCTTTAGAGCACAGTCCTTCCTGCCAAATTTTTCTAGGCGCCTGTGGGATGAGATCTTGATACAGTTTTGGTCATTTTCTGGTAGCATCGTGCCATTAGTATGGCTTCAGGAAAGAACCAAAACACTATAAGAAGCTGGAGACTGAGTGTGTGATAGTGAAGACTGCCTCAGAACAGGAAGAAGGAGGGGCTGGGACAAGATAAGAAATGTTCCCACTCCCAATTTTATGTCATTTTCTCCTAGTTTCCCCTTAAAGCAGTGTAAAACTCCTCACAGTGATGGTTCTGTGTTGGGTGACTTGGTGTTTTTGAGGCAGAGAGGGGGAGAAATGGAACTTTCCTTTTCCTGCTCCCATGAAGAGCTTTCAGTAGCCCCTTCCCTTCCTTGACACAAAGATGCTTACCCTGCCTTTCTTTACTACTAGCTCTTCTGGCTCTGTGCTGCTTTATGTTCTTTTTTAAGCCAAAATCAAACCAGAATCAGCTTTAACCAACTTTGCCCACCCACAAATTGTAGCTTTTGTTTAGTGTGCATCAAAGCTGTGTACGTAAAAGGAATTGCAGTCTGGAGATGTTTTTTTGACAGCATGGTATTTTCTGCTCTGTCTGGATAGAGATATGACAGTCCTCTTTCAGAGGAACCAGCACTAAATGCTGGCTCAGGCCCAGTTTTTAAGGTGTAGTTGCTCTCTCTGACATACAAATAAATGGTGTGCTGATAATGATAAGCTGCATAATTGACCTATGAGAAAAGTACAACACCTTCACCTACAGGTAATGCAGAAATTCAGAGATGAGCCAGAGGCACCATCCCCACCAAACAGCATTTCCCATTGGCAAACAAAAGGTAAGGTGAGAAGTTGCTCTAAAAGCTGGGGTCCAGCTAGTCTGCTGACAGCTGCCTGTGCGGTGGGCTGGAGTTCTTTTGTTCTTGGGCTCCATCGCCTTTGTGGGACAACTCCAAGTTGGTAAGAAGGAGAGGTTTCTGAGAGGGGCAACCTTCACAGACCTTTTCATAGAATCATAGAATCATTTAGGTTGGCAAATACCCTTAAGATCATCAAGTCTAACCGTTAACCTAACACTACCAAGTCCACTACTAAACCATGTCCTTAAGAGCCACATCTACATGTAAATAACTCCAGGGACTGTGACTCAACTGTGACTGTGACTTCTCTGGGCAGCCTGTTACAATGCTTGATAATCCTTTCAGTTCAATTAGGTCCCAAATCTCCAGTTATCCGATGTCATTTCTACATCTTCTTGGGGGCAGTAGCCAGTTTACTTCCCTGGTGTATCAGGTTGGAAGACTGGGGTGTACTCACAATCTCCTCTCCAAAGATGACCATGTGCTCCCTGATTTGATATCATACTTTTCACAGGCCATTTCCTCCCCAAGATGACAGTGCCTGAGCTTTCTCTGCAGCAAATCTTCTAGAAAGACTTTTGCCAAGAAGACTGCAGTATTGTTTGCAGTGCGAAGTGTCTTTTTTGGAGGTATGTGGCCCTGCCCACAAACCTCAAAGGATGTGAGAAAGGGGAGTTAAGTGTCAGTTGGTACTGGGATGGTGCATCCTGAACTAAGGTGGATGTTAGTGCAGGAACTGATCCACTAGCTATGGCCTCACCCAATGTAAGGTGGGTAAGGTGAGCATTGCTCAGCCAATTTACAACCCACTTGGGATGCAACCTTGTCTCTCCTCAGCAACCTGTGCTTTTTCTTTTGTATTACTTTGTGTTTTAGAGGATGAGGCCAGTCGCACACAGGGCTGGAGATCTTCTTTTGTTTTGTGACATCCCTATGCCTGTGGGTTGCTTCATGCTGGATTTATAATTAGGAGACTAACTTCCCTTGGCCAGTGGAGGGGTGTTAAAGGGCCGTAGCTGGTGATTCAGGGCAGATGAATCAGACTATGATCCTCCTGAATTCCTCATTTTGAGGAACAATTTTCTTCCACAAACAACGTGGAATCCACTATCTGTGTTCGTTAATTGCCTACAGCAGGGTCTGTAGAATATCCCCAAGAATGGGGTTTCCTCACCAGAAAGAAATTTTCTGGGGAAAAATAAAGTTCTACCAAAAAATTTAACTCACTGAAATAAATTTTTTCCACTGTAAAAGCTCCTGTGGCAGAAGCAATGATGCAATGTGTCAGAGGTTCTGGAATCTAGCTGATTCAGAACAAGGTTGCTCATTTGTTCAGACTGTGCTTCAGGGTAGCCTAAGGGAGAAATCCTCAAATACCCTCCAGCTTCCCTCTCTCACTCACACACTTTTTGCCCCAAAAAAAGGCAGAGCATTTTCCTTTGTGCCACACTTTTCGTATTCAGCCCTTTGGATATATGGATACTGAAATATTCACAAAGCTGTGGACTTCACTGGGACTGTAAGAATCAGGCCTGCCAACATGATTGCCTGATTTATTGACCATTGCTGGGGTAACATTGACCCTAAATGCACCGTAACACTGTGGCAGAGTCTTGTCTGCCTGGCAGATGTGGCTTTTTGATTAAACATGTTGTGTCAAATAGCCGTGAGTACAAAAAACTACATGAAGGCAAATGATGAGATCTTTCCTGATAGAGCCAAGGAGATACAGCCAAGTCTGCTGACGTTGAAATGGAGTACTATCAGCTTGCACCAGCTGAGCATCTGTACCTTGTGATTTCCAACCTTCTCCAGCTTGTGCAGCTGTAAAATCACATTAGTGGAACTAGAGGCATCTGTGTTATGAATTTCAGCTGTCTGACAATAGTTAAGGATCTTTCCCACACCCATCGGAGACGTCCATGAACTGCAGCTGGAAACCACTGACGAGTCAAGAGTAGTGGTTCTCTACTTCCACTGACACTAATACTAATCCAAACAAATGGAAGACTTCCAATTTTACCTGGAGTAAACAAAGGGAGACACCAAACCCCATTATTTTCTATGGTTCTTTGTTCACAGAGTATTTTTAGTCCAGTTGATGATCTTTATATGTATCCAGAATGTTTAATTAAATACATCCATCAACGTGAAGACCCCAAGGAAATTTTCATAGGCATTGCTCCATCTATCATGTCACCTCCTTGCAATGCCAATTTTACATGTCACTGGGAATCCAGGCATGGTTTTATTATCTTATTTTATTATCAGAGTTCAATAATTAACAAAAAATCATCAAATCCCTCTTTCATTTCTGGAACCAAAGCTCTTCAAATCCGTGGTCTCATCTGTGGTTCATCCGAAGTAGAGAGAGGAGCCACAATATCTGCTTAGCAAAAAATCCTGTACTTTCAGGATGCATTTATGATGCAAGAGGTGCTTGTTACATCACTTGGTGCTTTCCAGACTGTGTTTCAATCCCAGATCCTCTTCATCTATTCCCCAGGCCCCTATCAGTTTGCTGAAGTAAAGGTCTGTAGGATACAGAGGTGACAATATTTCATGGTGCCCCTCAAATCTCAGTCCTGTTAACCAAGAGGGAGAAAAAGTATCTGCTTGTGTCTGAAGCAGAGGGAAAGCACAAGAACAGAGCAGGAATGTCTGGAGAAACATCAGAAAAAGCAGGTGGCCAGTGGACTAAAATATGCTTAATCTTCTGCAGTAAATCTACACCTAAAAGTCTATAAAGACATGAAGGGCAGACAATATGTGGTGTGAGCTTGTAACACCACCTGTCCCAAATTGGTGCTTCCACATCCACGCAATTAATTTAAGGTATACCTACGCGCAAATTCACAAGTGGCAAGTGCTATGTCAGACACAGAGCGAGTTTTCCCCATGGCCTGACTTTATCAAACCACAGAATGTAGGGCAAGAAACACCCCCATTAGGCAATAGAGTTGCCCATATGTTGTTACTGCTGCTGTTGCCAGGTTCAAGCTTGGAGAGGTTCACTGGATAAAATGAAAGGACTATATTCAAAGGGCTTAAATTTCACCTAGACCATCTCACTGCTATTCATAGCCTCTTCACCAAGCTGGCCTGAGGCTTTAGTATCCCAAAATAGCCCATGGCACTGAGTTTTAAAAGACC
Organism: Stercorarius parasiticus; assembly: GCA_013396915.1. Taxonomy (NCBI): domain Eukaryota; kingdom Metazoa; phylum Chordata; class Aves; order Charadriiformes; family Stercorariidae; genus Stercorarius; species Stercorarius parasiticus. The sequence continues at coordinate 1,243,198 of VWZL01005281.1, read as the reverse complement.
TCTTTTTTTCCTTTTGGAATCACTTGAAAATTCATTTTTAAAGCTCTAAATCATGAAGACCCATCTCATTCCTTGAGATTGTGCTGCTTCTGAAGCAGTGGCATATGAACTGTGGTGGGGGAGGGAATGAAAGACTTCACTTAAACATGATCTTGCTGACTCCACCACAACCGTAGAGCAATGCAGACTAAATTGCCGCCCCACCCCCCCTTTTTTTTTTTCCTAAGGAAGCCAGAAAGCCAGGCAACAGCACTAATGTTCGTTTGTTTAAGTGTAATCACAAGATTTACCCTCTCTTGAATTTAACCTCCAGGCTGTTTGGAATTCTGAAATCACAGCCTGGAAAAGGGCCAGCTCATCACTTCAGCTTGTTTCCAAAGAGAAAGATAAACAAAAATAAACAAAACAAGAAAGCTCCACCCATCCTCTCTGTAATTCCAGGCATTGAAATATTCAGGGCAGGCTTCTCCTCTGGACTTTCTAGCAGACGTTAGAATACAGCAGATACATACAGAGGGGACGCTGATATTCTTTGCTCTTCTGTGTTTCCCAGTAAGTTTACCTTGAAGGTGTAATGGGCTGTCTCTTCTTTTTTGTCTAATGTGAAGTTCCGTGGGTGGATAACAAAAACAGAGCATAAAGCCCAGCTTTTTCAGCTCATAAAACTGATATCTCCTACAAGATGTCTGGAAGGGAATGAAAGACTACAATTGTACATATTGGAGCACCTCTTCAGAAGGTTAAAACTCCCCTGAGCTCCTCATCTCCCTGACTCTTGGAGAGCTACAGACCATCATCTGGGACCAAGTGCTTATACAGAACTGCCACCTGAGCCCACCACACACCAGGGAGTTCAGCTACCAGGGGGACAGGGCAATGGTTCAGTGACAGAGCATTAGATGGCCCCTTTGCAAGGTTGAGAGAACCTACATCTGTGCTTCCTGAATGTTGCATGCTTAATCCCACAGTTTTACTACTGGATTAGCATTGCCTTTTCATGAGCAACACCTTATATTGCACTGGTGAGCATGGCATGAAGGGCCTCAAGAGACAGGGCAGGCAGTCCAAGTAAATCCTAAAATCTAGGATGGAAGAACAAAATATCACCTAGTACACTGAGTTTTGTTTTCATTTCAGATTAAGTTTGCTAGCAAAGGTGGGTGCTGAATGGGTCTGCCAGGGGCTTTCTGGTGCAACTCTGCATATAGTTCAAAACTGTAAATTGACTTTGCAAATCACAGGGCAGCTGCAAAAGACGAGGAAAGATGACTCTGTTTATCTTTGTTTCAAACTTTAAAAATAGTTACTTGTATAAAGCAGCAGCTGTTTTATCATGAAAATTTGCTTTGTATGAGAAAACATCAGTTTTTCTTGTGGAAATGTCAAAGATGGAATGTGTAATATCACACAGTTTTCCTCCTGTTTTCTCACAAATTTTCTGTTTAAAAAACAGGCAATTCACTGAAATCAGGTGCTTCCTGTAAACAGTTTTGATTGCACAAAATTGGTATACTCCTCAAAAGAAATCCAAAATAGCCTTACTTCTATCCGGTGGGATTGTTGTCTTTGGCAAAGTTTGATCAACTGAATAAAGGATCAAAAAAAGAGCCCCTTGGTTTTGTGTAGAAAAAAATAATTCTGCTTCAGCAATAAATGACCAATCTGAATAGTTTTGTAAAATGTTTTAGTTCAGTTTTTCTGCTCCTAAAATTGGTAGTTAGTTGAGGTCACCATGGAAGCGTCATATACTTTGAAGGAGCACAGTACTTCCCCTGCAGATGTGTAATGAACCAAAGTGTCACATGGAGTAAAGAGGTTACTCATTTTTTGTCCTTATCTTTATGGATTTACAACACCATCATCCATCTATGTTTTTCTTACACGGCCTTGTGGTGTAATTTGGGTGTCTGGCTTTTGCAGAGACCTTTAAGTAGGTTGTGTTAGGGTGAACTGGGGTATTTCCCGGCAGGCAGGGAGTAGTTTATGGAATGAAGGTTGATGCAGGTTGTGGAAGAGGAATGGTCTATGCAAGGACATGGGTGGGACAAGAAGGACAGCAACAAGCTTGAGGAAGTTGGTTAGGCGTACCAGGCTCCATGGAATGACATCTGATGGTAAGGGAAGAAGGCAGCACTGGGAATGTATGAGCAAGGAGGAGCATGTCTGGGAGCACAGCAAAGGTGAGTCAAGAGGATATGGCAGAATTAGGATAACACTTATGACAGTGAGACCACTACCCATTGGAGCCAAGGGTTTGCATTAATGAACCCAAGAAGTGCTCTCACAAAAACAGAAAAGGAACATCAGAGGGATTTAGAAAGACTGTGTAGAGATGGATACATGTGCTTGCATCTCTATACCTGGTTAGGGCAGGAACAAAAGCTCAAAAAGTGCAAGATACATAGAGGCCAGTGTGGGCCAAATGGGAAAAAAACATTCTTATTTTGTTCAGAAAAATAATTGCTGGTTACTAAAGCTGCTGCCTGCTTCCAAATCCACTCCAGCCTTCAGGGATGATGGCTCTCTCTCTTCTGCTTGCTTTGCTGCAAATCATGGTATCTCTTCTTGATTTCCCAAGATGTCGTCAGGAGGTCCAGATGCTTTTTTTGGTGACTGCAGAAATACTAATGGTAGTAATTACAAGCCTCAGCTTTGTCCTCTGAGCAGTTCACTGGGCTCATTGCGTCTACAAGCACAAATGTATGTCAGCAGCTTCTGTTTTTCCTTTTGCAACATGAGGGATGAAGACAAGTCAGTTGTTCAGTCACCTTACTGAGGACTCCTGCACTTGGGGAGGATCAACCTCATGTGCTCCAGGCACTAGTACCTGCTAGGAACCACCTAGCATGAAAGCAGCTTGGCAGAAATGGATCTGGGAGTCCTGGTGGACACCAAGTTGCCCATGATCCAGCAATGTGCCCTTGTGGCGAAGAAGGCTAATGGTGTCCTGGGCTGTGTCCCTCTGAATATCAGGAAAAATTTTTAGAGTGAAGGTGACAGAGCCCTGGCATGGCTTGCCTAGAGTTGCTGCGGAGTCTCCCTCCTCCTCTAGACGTGGTCCTGGGTAATCAGGTCTGAGCGGCCCTGCTTGAGCAGGGGAGTTGGACTATATGACCTCCAGAGGTTCCTTCCAATCTCAGCCACTCTGTGATTCTGTGACTTAGTTGCACACAGCATCCCCAACCCTGTTTCTTCATGCTGATTGATGTCTGTACATTCACACTTGCAGAGCACACAAACAAAATAATAATGAGATATTAACATAGAGAATATTAGTCTTATTCTGATCCCAGTTCCGCTGGCACAAATCTGGAGTTGTACCACTGAAACCAAGGTGAGAACCGAATCTTGCCCATTCGACTAATGTCCATGTGGTACTAAAAAGATGCAGTGTTCTTTTTTCTTTACATATCTGAATGCTATTTTCCTTTCTTTTCCTCTCCTTGTCCTTCCTCCTCCATCATCCCCTGAATTTCTGGAGTAGAGCTAAGACAGTTGAGAGGGACAGCTGTGTGCTGTGAGTGGTAGCGTGGGTGTGATATATTCACATCACACAGGCGAATAGGTATATAAAAATAGTATAAATAAAACACTGACAGACTCCTTTTGTAGCCTGCTTCATCATTGCATATTACAATTTGGAGAGATTATTTCACACAATGTTTGACATCAGTTTGATACACATTGTTACCATGGCGACAGGTCTTTCTCACACTTTTTGTTTTGCTTTGGTTATTTCTTGAATATCTTCCTCTTCAGGAACTAGCATTGTCTAAGGGATGCTTACCCCTTCCCCCTTATTTTCAAATGAATTAAGCTAATTAGTGAAAAATTTTTAGTCTAAATCATATCGTATTCTCTCATCATTTTCCAGTGTTTTTCTGGTTTTATTTGACAACGTGAAGTAAAAAGCCAAAAATACCCCAATCTAACAAAAACAAATAAATAAAAATGCCAATCTCAGTGCATTGAGGGGCAGAGCTCACTGAACCCTATGTGCAGAGGCAATATAGTGTGTTGTGCTATGGACTGGGACTTGTGCTACCCCTTGTCTGCCACTGATGGAAAGCAGAGAAATGCCTTGTCACCACCAGGATTCTGGATGTCAGCCCCTCGGTCAGGGCAGGTACATCACTGCTCTGGTTTATCATGTTCTGACCATGCCAATCTTTCTCCTTAAATGATATCCTGTGATACTATGCTTTCACACTTCATCCCCTAGTTGTTATTAAAAATAAACCCTGCTCTTCAGAAACAGTGCAGACCGCATGGAGTTGCAGGGCACACATGGGGAAGTTTATTTCTCCACCCCTAATGTCTTTTGATAACCTTCCCTTCTCTGCCTCTGATAGTATTGCTTCAGAAGTAAAAATACAGCAACTAGATGTTTATATTTCTGTGAGGAACAAAATATGCAACTCAGAAATGCAGTATTTGGTGGTAGGACATTTGATTGCATCTGTGAGCAGGAGCCTTCATCACAGCACCAGCACTAAGCAAAAGGTTGTTTGTTTAGTGTCCTAAATATGAACTTGGGACCCATCCTTCCAAAACTGTGAATGGCACAAGGATGTCACCAAATGGCCAGGAGGCCTGAGGATGCCAGAGGAACCATCTGAAGCATGTGAAGGGGGCAGATACCAGAGGGAAAGGAAATGGTGAGGGTGTTCCCCCAGGGACAAACACGCAGAGTATCAGGAAACATTTTATAGCAGTGAAAGCTATTTGGCTGCAGAGCCAGCTCCCAGAGGAAGTCCACTTGGAGGGTCTCCAAACTATTGCTTGGGGCTGCAGAAGCTGCACAGGAACACACTTAGAGTAATGATATTACTGATCATGTTTGCCGTGATGGCACGAAACAAACAAAACCAGCACCCGGTGCAGAAAAGGCCTTAATGAATGCAAGGGCTGCAAAGAGCCATAGCAAGGGTGTACAGAAAGGGGCTTTGCAGCAACACAACCTTCCTTCTCTCACGCTTTGCCAGACTTGTAAATGTACTTCCCCTAGGACATCCGCCCCAAACAGATCAAGACATAAACAGATCAAGTCATACAGCTTAATCACAAATGGGTCAAGTCACAAGCCCCCCAGAAAAGCAGGTTAAAGAGGTCTGTTGAGGTTTGGAGACCCTTCTCCTGGTACTCAAAGCGTGCCCTTCAGAGGCAGCCTTAGGAACCTGCCAGCAGTGTCCAGGTTTGCAGGGTGTGACGACTGAATGCCTCTGGGAAGGGATGCTTTTCAGCTAACAAGGATGAGTTGCATTTAGGAACTGTGTGAAATATTTAGGAAGAAAAAAAAGGTGGAAAAAAACAAAAGTGTTTTAAAGGTGGGAGCAATTGCCTTGCTGTAGTAACTGTCCTCTCTGGCAACTGGAAACCTCTTTAGCAAATATCTTATGACACCCTCTTCTTTGCATGCTATGCAGCTTTCCTTGCTGGAGACTGATTATAAACTCATCCCCAAACTCCTCAGCATGTGGGCAGAGTTACTTTCAGTTCCTCAAATCTAGCTAGAAGGTCCCTTGCTCTAACTAACCAGTTGCAGTACGGCTAATGATTAGAGGCTGTAGAGAAAGGGTTATTAGCAAATGATACTCAAAAAAATAGAACTTCTGTGCATAGCAAGTTTTGTGCTTTTGCAAGCTCATTATTCTCCTCATATTCTTCTCTCTACTATTTGTGGGAATTGATGAAATCAGCTGCTTAATTCAGCTCCAGAAAGATAATTTTTTTACAATTTTTGAAGGCTCACAGAACAATCATAAGAAAAACCACAAAAGTTCTCATACTAATCTCAAGCAAAAATATCTTTCCAATTGTAACATGTTTATAATGACCTTTAGTCTGGATGAGGTTTGACTGCTGGGCATCCAGTGAAGTACCTCCCCAGCACACACACACACTATGTGCAAAACCAGCTTCTGGCAGTCTCTGCTCACTTAGTGGGTCTTCCTGGCCCCGTCTCAACATGAAACTTTCACCTGAAGAGGGGGAAATGCCCATTTTTGTGGAACAACTTTGTACAGCAAGTGAGGCGCAAGCAGGCAAGCAAGGGTGTGATGGGACAGGACTTCTGCCTGCTTTTTTTTCCCCCCTTCTTCTCCAGCTTCAAGCATTTTCATTATGTATTGCAAACAAAAGCTTAGAGCTTGGTCTATTGTCTGCCACTTTTTTTTCAGATAAGTGAGAAAGACGAACTTTAGATACTGAAACTAGCTGTATTTGAACCTTTCAGTGCAGTTGCTTAGATGCCTTGAGTTGAATCATTTTAATGGTTTTTCTTAAAACATGAAATTCAATTGGTGTCCTTATGTCTTCACAAAATGGAGAGTTTGTCAAAGAGAAACTTCACAGAAGACATGTTCTGTGCAAGGTGTCCTTTCTTGTCCCCAGGGCTTGCTTCAAAAACCACTCACTCACCCTTGGTACTGACAGGGTCCTCTTAATAATGGGCGTGACCAGCACTCAAACGTCATATATCCTTGCAACACTCCTGTAAGGTAGAGCAGAGCAAGAACTGCAGCAGAGGTATCACTGAGCACTATAGAAAGCAAAGACAAAGCCCCTGGCTCCCAAAGATACATGCCTAAATTTTGCCTTTGCATTTTTAGGCAATTAAGAGATCATAGGGGGCTATTGTTTTTTTCCTCAGAAAACCTTCAACAAATTAAATTCCGCTTCTCAGCCTAGCTGGAGATGTGATTGAGGAACTCCACACAACTATATCAAGCCTGAATACTCCTGAGATTCACAGAGTAGATCTTTCTGCCCAGAGTGCCCCATGTGATCATATCACATTTACAGACTGCCATCATTGAATGAACCAAAGACCAGTAGACACAATCCCTCTTCTTCAAGCCATATCCAAGCGCAAAGGGACCGGTCCCCTTTTTGTAAGCAGTGGTTTGGGTGTTGTAGCTCTCCCCTGTCTGGGAATGTCCTCCTTAACCTTGAGCTTTTAATCTCTTTCTCCAAAATCAGTGTCCAGGACACTGTACAGCAGTAGAGTGAAACATAGTTGTGATCCTTTCTATCCATTAGAGTGGACCACCAGCCTTGGGAGACTGAAGAGGAGAGAAAGAGAAGTTGCAGGAGCAAGACCTCTTCCTGGCTTACCAGCACACCGTAGTGAGCCCTGAGAACCCTTGACAGGGCTAGCAAGAAAAAGTTAATATATTTTCATCACTTATTAACAACTGCACATTATCTCAGACCCTGCTCAACAGTTAGTTCTGGTGAGGATGGAGGGATGGGGACACTTTAGGAAAAAAACCACCAGAAGAGAAAAATAAAAGAAAAACACAATGAAACACCTTGTTAATATATCCAGGATTTAGGAATAGAGGATGTGGAGGAGGAATTCCTTCCAGTCTGTTCCAACCTGTGAGTTATCAACCTTGCTTTCCGCAGGTTTCTCCCATGGTCCAGCACAGTTTTAACTAGCAAGTCTCCTCCACATACCTAAATTTACTGAGAAGGGTTTTATAGCGACATGGAGAATAGGTGTTTTGCAACCCCCTCCACGTTATGTCTGCCACAGTTCATGCCATCACAGAATGCCTGAGGTGGGAAAGGACCCTGTGCAAATATTTTCTGTGCAAACAAACAGATAGCTTCTGGCCCAAGTGGACTGATCCAATCCGACAGTGCAAGGTGAATACCACCAGTAAGCCCATCTTAGAGCTAGTGATGTGTCCTGGCACACCCCCTTCCCTAATTTCTCTTCACAGATGCATCATAAAATTTACCAAAAGCATCCTGTGCCACAGTGAAATATTTGAGCATTTGCTCTTTGCAGGTCCTTCAGGGCTGATCAGCATTTTGGAGGGGCTGGCACAAGGGGATTAGAGGTGCCGCTATTGCAGGATATTTGAAAAGAAAATATTTTTAGCAGCTGCCCCCTAAGAGAGCATTGGTCTCTTATCAGGACAAAGAATATTAGCAGTTTACTAAGACGTATACAATCCAGGCTGTTGCTAATCCATCACATGGGTGTGAAAATAAATTCATCCCATGATACAGGACATTACAAGTAGATGTGACTCATTATAGGTTTTTATCTTCCTTTGAAACAGAGAGCACTGATCAGGGAAAGAAGTCTAATAACAGTGGTAGGAGTCTGGAGAGGAGAAAAGAGGGGGATTTCTGAGAGCCTTCACAGATTAATTACACTGAGAACAGATTTTCTTTGTAATCTTGCATGCAGTGAAGGTGCAGTGTGCCTTTAAATCCCCTCCTATTAGTGTACCATCTGTCTTTGCCTGGAAGTTCCTCATTTGCAGCAGCCTTGATAGGTGCACAGTAAGATGGATCAGGTTTAAAGATCAGAGAAAGCAATGTCTGTGCCATTTATGACTTGACTTGTACCAAAATGAACTTATTTGTCTAAATTAGGTGCTACAGCCAAGTATAAATAGATCCTGTCTAGACAGACAATATAATAAAGAAGCAAGATAAAAGGTTTTAACTGTACCAGGCTCCTGAATTTAATATACTGATCCAGAGGCATTTCCAAACTGAACTAGGCTATCAAGAATGGAAAGTGGAAATAGTTCACTACGCATTCATCTGTTAGGATTTTGTTCCTTGAATTAAAACAGAGTGAGGGATTAGACCCAAAATAAAGGGAGCCCCACAAAACCAGTGCAATAGCAAAGGAAAAGGGAAACAGCCTGCTGGGCAACTGATCCTGTGCCTATATTCCCATGTCAGGCATCATTGCAGTGTAGTACCACGTCACCAAGAGCACAGTGAGGAAATAGCACTGCAATGTCTCTGCTGATTTAAATTAAAGCATTGCAGATATTAGGCAGCTGAAATGAGAGGTGAGCTATCAGCAGGCTGATGGATGTGGCATTCCCATGTTGGTAGGTTTTGTTTGGCCAGGCCAGATCACCTTTCCAGGCAGTTTCAGGGCAGGCACTTTGCCATAATTAAACAAGGAAGGACAAGAAAAGTAACATCATCAACAAATTTGGTGTCATTGAACCCTCAAATAGAACAAGAGTTCAGAGGCAGTAGAATCAAGCTTGCACCTTCCTCCAATTTATGATCCACCCATTCCCAAGGAGAACCGATACTTTCTGCACTTGTGACTTTATTCCACCCCTGTAGGAAACAGTATTTTCTGATCAACAAGGGGCATAAACACCAATATTTTCCTGCATCTGCCTGGTTGTATTAACCATTTCCCTCTGGAGATTTAAAAATGCAGCACTAAAGAGGTCAATAATATCTACTGAAAGTTACAAGAAGGTCATGGTAGAGAAACAGTTGAGTAGTATGAAACTGTTGCATATATGACCAATGACATGCTTTGACATACTAATAGAGGATTATCAGATAGGTTGTGTTATCTTGAATGCAGCCTTAAATGGACAATTACAGATGTATTTACTCAAGCCCAGTATTTATATTTCAATGAGGACACTGAAAACAATTTAAAGGGCTTTTTAAAAAGCAGCAACAAGCAGTCTTTAAATCGTGACTTTCATCAAGAGAAAGAACTGCCCATTGTAAGTGAAGATCAGGTTTGTGACCATCTGATGAACCTGAAAGTGAACAAGTCCATGGGACCCGATGGGATACACCCACGGGTACTGAAGGAACTGGCGGATGAGGTTGCTAAACGGCTCTCTATTATATTCCAGAAGTCATGGCAGTCTGGTGAAGTCCCCACTGACTGGAAAAGGGGAAACATAATCCCCATTTTCAAAAAGGGAAAGAAGAATGAACCAGGGAATTATAAGCCAGTCAGTCTCACCTCCGTGCCTGGTAAGATTATGGAGCAGATCCTCCTGGAGGCACTGCTGAGGCAGAAGAATAACAAAGAGGTGATTGGGTACAATCAACATGGCTTCACCAAGGGCAAATCGTGCCTGACAAACCTGGTGGCCTTCTATGAGAAGGTCACAACATCAATAGACAAGGGAAGAGCAACTGATGTCATTTACCTGGACCTGAGCAAAGCCTTTGACACTGTCCCACATGACATCCTGGTCTCCAAGCAGATAAAATATGGGTTTGATGGACTGACAATTCAGTGGATAAAGAACTGGATCGACGGCTGCACCCGAAGAGTGGCTGTCAATGGGTCCATGTCCAAGTGGAGGCCAGTGACAAGTGGAGTCCCTCAAGGATCAGTATTGGGGCCGGTCTTGTTTAACATCTTCATNTCAGTGTGCACTAGCAGCCCAGAAAACCAATCGTATCCTGGGCTGCATGAGGAGAAGCGTGGCCAGCAGTTCGAGGGAGGTGATTCTCCCCCTCTACTCCACTCTCGTGAGACCCCACCTGGAGCACTGCATCCAATTCTGGAGCCCCTACTACAAGAAAGATATGGACGTGCTGGAACGTGTCCAGAGAAGGGCCACGAGGATGATCAGAGGGCTGGAGCACCTCTTCTATGAGGACAGACTGAGAGAGTTGGGGTTGTTCAGTCTGGAGAAAAGAAGGCTCCGAGGAGACCTTATAGTGGCCTACCAGTATCTTAAGGGGGCCTACAAGAAAGCTGGTGAGAGACTTTTTAGGATGTTGGGTAATGGTAGGACTAGGGGGAATGGATTAAAACTAGAGATGGGACGATTCAGACTGGACGTTAGGAAGAAGTTATCACCATGAGGGTGGTGAGACACTGTAACAGGTTGCCCAGAGAAGTTGTGGATGCCCCATCCCTGGAAGTTTTTAAGGCCAGGCTGGATGGGGCTCTGAGCAAGCTGATCTAGTGGGAGGTGTCCCTGCCCGTGGCAGAGGGGTTGGAACTAAATGATCTTTAAGGTCCCTTCCAACCCTAACAATTCTATGATCCTATGATTCTATGATTTAAAAGCTTTCTCGCTTCAGTTTCACCATGAGAGGTTAAGAGCTGACTTGGTCTCATTTTTGCAAGTATCTCTACAGAAACACCCTTCCTGAGAGAATACAGCTCTTTAAGCTAGGAGAAAAGGACACTGTCATAGGTGGAGGTCAGGCTAAAGTGAACTGCTGGAGAAATTCAGACTAGAAATAAAGAACAGATGTTCTAATAGTGACAGAAATTCACCATTGGAACAACTTCCCTAGAGACTTCATGATTCTTCATCAGCTGCTTTCTTTAAATCATAAGGGAAAAGTTTTTTTCTAAAACTCATTCACTCAAAAGGGAAACTGTAGGCTTTTTGTCAACTGCCTATGTTATCTGGTATGGGTCGTGTAGTGTTGGCTTGTATGAAGATACAGGTTTTTAAAACAGAGGGGATTGCATAAGTCAGAAATCGTGCTAGGTGCTCCAGGAGTGGTCATGTGCGAAGCAGCAAAGACGTTAGCAAGGGTCTTGTCTGACGTTAGGAGTGCTTTGCTCATTTTTGCCTAATCTTGAGTGCATGTGGGACATGTCCTTCATTATACTTGCACGGACAAGAACAGGAAACCAACTTTGCATTGCCTTTTGAAAGTGTAAAGGCAGCTTTTACTTTTGGAGGGAGGAAACATTGATTACTAGAATTAATTAGAGATGCAGTTCTAAGACAACAAAGAGCAAAAGAGCCACAGAGAAAAGGAAGGTTTATTTCCTGGCAGTTTTTAACTGCAAAACAAAATCAGCAATTAAAAAAGTAAAAAGTCTCATTTTTCTGCTTCAGCTTTTAGCCTGGGCAGCCAGGAATAGTAAAATGACTTTCTGATGTGACCACACTCCCCAGATTGCATGGCATTGTGCAGATAAGGTGGCAGGCAGGATGACTCACTCATCAGCCAGTGCGTAGGATCATGCATGCACAAACAAGTGATAGTCCCAGAAGACATCCCTGAGATGGAGATTTAAAAGTCAGTTTATTTCCATTTAAAGTATTCTCAAACAGATTGTAAAAATAGTTCTGTACCTGGTCTCATTGGAACTCTTCAGAAATCCAAGTGGGCTAACGAACGTCATCGAAAAGTGATTTATTCAGAAAGTTTTTATCCTGATGGCAAAATTGCTTTGAACATATAAAGTAATAAGGAGATGTGGGGTTGATCCCCCACCACATGGCTCCATTTGGCCGTTGAAATGATAGTTACTTTTAAAAAGAACAAATAGTCAGTCTACATATCCCTGATTGTCATAACATTGTAGGAGATCAGAAAATGGTTAGCGTGGGGGACAAGCTGATTCTGGGTGTTCAAGAAGAAATTTTCCATCAAGAAAAATGAAGCCTGCTTTTAAATTATTCTGGAACCTCAGCTACAGGAATGGATGTGAACAAAACTGACTGTGATTATTATTCTGTTTAGAAAGATGACAACTTACCAGTAAAATCATTTAAGTTTCCAAAAAATCACCTGGAATAGTGTCTCCAAGGAACATATAAGAGTTTTATAATTGATTTCACACAGAAAAAGATAAGGGATTTTGAAATCAATACAGGGAGTTTAGCTGTTTTATAGAAATGGCTAAGGGTAGTCTTAGTGTCCTGCAAGACTGTTTCCCAAAACAATGATCTGGAGAGGGAAAGCACTTGATAATTGGAGGTATTTGAGCTATCTTCCCAAGCCCATGAATCTTTTTCAGCTCAAGTGACAACTGCAGTAGTCTCACTGCCTGAGCTTGAATGATGTTTGCAATTGGTACCGATCACTGATGACATCAGAGGAAGGCTTTAAGCCTCAATCAAGTCAAGGATAATCATGGCTCTACCAGCATTGAAGGAATCATGTGGATTTAACCCAAGTGAGCATCTGAAAAAATCTCTTGTTATCAGTTCTTGTTTTTTGAGGGAGCTGAGAGGTTTGTTTATTATTACACAGCACCCTTTATTTAAAGGTTGGAGAAGAAACAGAAAGAACAAGATGATGGATGAAATTCAGAAATTCTGATTCCATGGAGACAGGATATTACCTCTGATATGCTAGGCAAAAACCTGATTTTATCATGAAAAACTGTGGCAAACACGTTACTAAACCAAGGATATATATCACCTTTTGTGTCTGATTTTGAGACGTTGTTTTAATCAAAAAAGATGTACCTTCTACCTAAAATCTCAAGCACAGAGGTCTTCAGGGTTGTCTCTCCTTCCCCCATAAACTTGATGATTCATCAAGCAGGGCCTTTTAGAGATGGCAGGATTGAGATGTTACACTTGTCACTTCAAGAAAATATTTCTCTCCCTCTGTTTAAAGGGAGAAACATTTTCCTTTTCTTCCGTTAGTGGTAGGAAATTAAAATGTATTTTGTATTCATATCTCATCAATGGGAACTATTGAAGTGTGGCTGGGTATTTTTAGGAAGGCTGAACTGTTAATTTTAGAATTCTCCGTCTAAAAATACCTCCATATATTTGAAACACTGCAAAATCTTGGCAGGATTCATAAACAGAACACTTAACCCTTGCTAAAAGAAAAAACATTGAAAAAAAGGCTTCCCTGGCTGTGTGCTATTCATGACTTAAAAATGGATATGCCCAGCAGTTATAGAATCAGAGAATCGTCTAGGTTGGAACAGACCTTCAAGATCATCAAGTCCGACCATCAACCTAACGCTGCCAAAACCACCACTCAACCATGTCTGTAGGCACCACACCTACCTGTCTTTTAGATACCTTCAGGGATGGTGATTCCAACACTTCCCTGGGCAGCCTGTTCCAGTGTTTGATAACCCTTTTGGTGAAGAAATTTTTCCTAATATCCAATCTAAACCTCCCAGACCAGGCAATGAGCTTGAGGTAAACTGGAGAGTGCCCAAGTTTGGCCTTGTTTGCTCTGTGAGGTCCTTTTTATTGTCTTGAAACCATATTCTGTAAAATCTACATTTCACAAGAGGGCTGAATGTCTGTGGTCAATGGCCCAAGTTCCACAGTTGTCTGGAGGAGAACAGACTTGCTATTCAGAACTTTATACTTAAAGCTACTTGTACATGATGTCTTACACATCTCATGAGCTCAAAGTGCTTTTAGCCATGCTTTGTCCACATTCAAGTCTTAGTGTCTGAGGTTAGGCCTTAAACTCTGGTCTTCTGTGAATGTCTCAGGGCAATAAAGACTTCACACAAATCACAACATTTTCTCCATTTGTTTTGCACTGGCTTGAGGCTCTAGCTGAGCTTGATATGCAGGAGCTGAGATTGTCAGAGGGAATGTATTGGGTTTGTGTGGTAAGGTTTTGGTAGCCGGGGGCTACAGGGCTGGCTTCTGTGAGAAGCTGCTAGAAGCTTCCCCAATGTCTGATAGAGCCAATGCTAGTTGGCTCCAAGATGGATCCGCTGCTGGCCAAGGCTGAGCCAATCAGTGATGGTGGTAGCACCTCTGTGGTAACATATTTAAGAAGGGGAAAAAAACTGCTGCGAACAGCAGCTGGAGAAAGGAGTGAGAATATGTGAGAGCAACAATGCTGCAGACACCAAGGTCGGTGAAGAAAGAGGGGGAGAAGGTGCTCCAAGTGCTGGAGAATAGATCACCCTGCAGCCCGTGGTGAAGACCATGGTGAGGCAGGTTGTCCCTCTGCAACCCGTGGAAGTTCACAGTGGAGCACATATCCACCTGCAGCCCATGGAGGGCCCCACATTGGAGCAGGTGTATGCTTGAAAGAGGCTGTGATCTCCTCTCCGATGGAAAGCCTGCACTGGAGCAGGCTCCTGGCAGGACCTGTGGAGAGAGGAGCCCACATGGGGGTGGGTTTGCTGGCAGGACTTGTGACCCTGTGAGGGAGTTCCTGAAGGACTGCACCCCGTGGAAAGGACCCATGCTGGAGTAGTTCGTGAAGAACTGCAGCCCCTGAGAAGGACCCACGTTGGAGAAATTAGTGGAGGACTACCTCCCATGGGAGGGACCCCATGCTGGAGTAGAGGAAGAGTGTGAGGAGTCCTCCCCCTGAGGAGGAAAGAGCAGCAGAGACAATGTGCGTGAACTGACCACAAACCCCATTTCCTGTCCCCCTGCACTGCTTGGGGAGAGGAAGTAGAGAAATTGGGAATGAAGTTGAGCTCATGAAGAAGGGAGGGGTGAGAGGGAGGTGTTTCAAGATTTGGTTTTATTTCTTATTACCCTACTCTGATTGGATTGGCAATAAATTAAATTGTTTTCCCTGAGTCGAATCTGTTTTGCCCCAGATGTAATTGGTGAGTGATGTCTCCCTGTCCTTATCTTGACCCACAAGCCTTTCGTTACATTTTTCTCCCCTGTCCAGCTGAGGAGGGGGAGTGATAGAGCGTCTTGGTGGCACCTGGTGTCCAGCCAAGGTTAACCCACCACAGGGATTTACACCAGGAGCTGCAGCTGAAATGTCCATTGCTATTGGGAGTGCACCAAGGTGTTCATTTGCTGCACCTGAAGATGAAGTCTTGCAGTGAATGCGTACCATGCTTGTTCCACCAGAAGGCCCTAAAGGTCTTCAGGGTTTCTGCAACCCCTGAAATGGTTTATGTGTTTTATAAAAGCATGTGCTAAATGTGTCTTCCTATTTCCATAGGATGGCAGTGCTTTAATGACCTTGCTCCCCTTCTGCAACATCCAGTCACCTATCTGCTTGCCTTTCCATCCCTATCTGCCAATGTTTTTTATTGGACTTGGAGATGAAGGGACCCCCTCTGGGAGTTGCTTCTCCTTTTACCAGAGTCTCCTTTCCTGAAGGTCTCACAGTCTCATGTCCAGAAGGGCTGTTCTGCTGGAGAAGTCATTTTTATACTCCCACAACATTTTTGCGTTCGTCTTATTTTGAGGAACAGTGAACTGTGTATGCATTTGCAGCCCTGGATACAGTCCAGGCAATTGCTTGATGAACTCCCACCCCTTTGATGCTTTATGGTTTCCTCAGGAGTTCATGTTCCCACTTAAAAACAGCAATTGTGTTTTTGTGCCATCACAGGATGATATTGCATCCAGATGGCTTTGCTTTGGCTAAGCACTGTGTTTGTAGCAAATCAGGGGGATCCTGGGACAGAGGCAATCTATTTTTCCATCCCCAGCCCTTACAAGGTTTCTGTCCCCTTCTGATAGGATGAGGATCTTTATCTGATTGCTTTTAAAAGACTATCAGGAAATTTTTCCAGCAAGTCCCTGTACAGTGACAGGGAAGAGGTCTACTGGTGGCTTAGCATACAATAAAATTCAGACTACTTTTTTGGTGCTGGATCTCAGGGTTGCAGATCAAATATTCAAAGGCGTGTACAAATAGGGAAGGAAAGACTGATCCCAGTATGCCATCCCTACATCTTGGAAATCTGATGATTTTACTAGCTTTCTGAAAGTAGTTAGAAAAACCCATGTGAAGGGAATTTTGTTCACTTTTGTGAGACCGTGTTAATACAGCTCAAAATAACCTCCCAAAAGATAACTAGGCATGAGAGGGCTTGTGGATATGATACTCCATAAAGAGCAGTGATTACCATATCTCTCTGACAGAAAGTTTCAAACAGTCATTCAGAGTATCCATGGATGAGGGATTCCTAGTTATTTTTCGGGAGTGCAGTAACTGATCACCAATTATGAAATTATTTTAATTGGAGAAAATTACATGCTGGATACCTCTTAGCATTACACCTGCCACAAACTGTTAAGAGTCCTGTGGTCTGATTCCAGGTCTGCTTCATTAAATCATGAGTATTCAAAAACATCACTGAATCACGTCAGACCTCTATCGTTTTTAGTTTTTGACTCTAGCTTTGTTGTGCTCTATTCCTGAGAAAGACTAAAACTCATATTTGCTCCTTTAGCCTGTTAATGAAATTTTTGTTTTTAGAAGAAAATAACTTAAAACATGTATTAGTGTCTCTAAATGAAGTCGAACATAGTTCCAGGACTGGAGATAACTCTTTCCAGTACAAGACATGGCTGAGTGCCAGGAAACCTGTATCTCTAAGAAAAGACTACAATGAGATGCAGAGGTCAGTTCACGAGCAAAGGAATGGTGGAGCCTGGTTTGCTGATGTGTGGCTTTTTGTGAGCACTTGAGCGAGTTCTTCTTTCAAAGAGGACATTAAAGAGAATTCCCCTCTTCTGTGTAGTGACATACTTATAAAGCATAAGAAGTCATAATATATCTGAGACTGCTGTCCGTCCATAACATTTTACTGAAGTTGCCTTATAGGTTCAAGAGTCATAGGGTAGAGGGAGCATCTGTTGGTGTTAGTTCCATACACACATTGGGCTTCCACAAGTCTTTTTCAAGTGTCTAATCCAGGCTTAAAGAATTGACAGGTCTGAGGCATTTATTCCAGACACATGGAGGATCACTTGAAACACTTGTTTTCCCTAGTACAGCTACTGCTTTATTTTAGTTTGATATTGTATTAAGCAGCGTATAAAAGACAAAGAAACAGTTTATCTCAATTGTTGTAAGTTTCACACCACTGTTACATTTCTGAGTTAGACAAAAAACTCAACTAAGGACTAGCCAAATTTTGTTCCCAGGCAGCTTGAGTTAAAGGTTTTAAAGATATTCCCAAGGCTGTTGCATGGTTTTCAGTGCATGGTTTTCAGAGCATGGTTTTCATGCTTTGAGTAGTCCTTTCTATGCCTGGGCAGGGCCAGAGTTGGATCTGGGTATACCAACATCCCCACCGATGATCAGTCATTACTGTGACTATCTGGAGAACATTGTGAAAACCCCATTCTGGTGCAAAATCATCAGGTTGCAGTGTCATCCATAGAAACGGATAGTGTGAGAACATCATTATTCCTGTGCAAATGACAAAACTGTAAAAATGTGCTGTCAATCTGCTGAAGAAATAGAAAAGATTAAAACAAAAACAATGAAGAAGTGTTCACTATGAAGCACAGCAGGAGAAAGGGAGTCTGAAAGACTTACTATGTAATTATAGACCCAAAGAGAATTTTAAGCAAGGAAGGGAGTGTGCATACAGATACATTCATGCGTGAATAGAGAAACCTCTGTAAAGAAACACTTTTGACCATAAATGAAGAGCCATCCATGGACCTGCTGATATGAATTTTCCTCACTTCTTCAAATGTAATGGTACCAAGGGATGGTAAAGGTGCCAAGGAGCACAGGGTTCATATGTGGATAATGAAGTGTTGAAAGTGGCGGGGCGGAAAGAGAAGGTTCAGGAAAGAAGAGAGGCAGGGGAAGCTAGGATGTCTTCTCCTTTTTTTACTTCCATCTCCTGAATTTTTACCTTTGCTTTCCCATCTGCCTTTCCACCTTTCCTCTATTTTGCCATCACACTCTGTTCATTTTTAGTATCTCCCTAAGGACTGGGAGGAACAGATCTCATCTCTACAGGCAAGACAGTGCAGCATGAAAAACAACCCATCACTGTCTGCTCTGAGAAAACCCCTAAATATGGGTGCTTGAAGGAAAGGCACATCCTGTGTACCCCAGCACCTCTTTACATCTTCACAATGTAGTCATCATGGAAAATGTAGCAACGTGTCACTAGGTTTTGAGGTGGAAAATGCTTCCCTCGAGCTTGTTTGAATGATGTAAGCATTCGAGACATCCCCTGCCCACAACCACAGGGAAAGCTCCCTTTTGGCAAAACAAGGACTGTTCCTGTGATAACCATGGAAAGTTCATCCAGTTGTTGCCAGGTGTTTTAACCTGTGGGCTGCATTGTGCCCACACCGCCTGCAAGAACAGAGACTGAGGGTGAAACAGTTGCCTCCAGTACCAACATTTCCCTTCCTGCATGGACAATTGTCTCTTTCAAGTTCTGAGGTAGATCAAGAGTTGACTTTTTGGTAGGTTAACCGTGGAGGATAAAGTATGTGTTAATCTGGACATCAGACTCATTATCTCAGTTCTTGTGTTCTTTAATCATCTGAACAATGAGACTTTTGATCCTTCAGTAGAAATATCATTCTTTATGAGGACACTGTGATAGAGAAAGTCATACCGATGGGCAACACTGCTACAATGAGTGGTAAAAACCCATACATTGTTTTCAGAAGAAAAGGACAAGTGTTTTTATTACTGCATAAAGATCACGTCTTGCTAGATTTTTTTAAAGAAATAATCATTACATGCAATATTTTTTTTATAAACAGGGCAGAAAGATCACTTCATCTGGGAACAGAATGATGAGCAGAGAAGCAGTCATCCAAGTGGATGACTACTGGTTATGCATTTTCAGCAAATACATGTATGTACTTTAAATGTCATGCTTCTGTCTCTTTTGCATTCGTTCTCTTTAACATTCAAAGATTTTCATGTTTAAGGTCAAGAGTCACCTGGACTGACTGACTTCTTGCGGAACAAAGGCAAGAGGGGGAATTTCACTGAGTTTTAAGAGAACTAAATGGTTGAGCTACGTCATGTTGGTTTAGAAAACTAACCTGTCTTGATTTAAAGACTTAAGAAAAAGTGTCTTTGTTATGTCCTGTGGTAAACTGATGTAACATTTAGTTACTTTGGAAGGTAAAAATGAGAGTCTTGATCTTCCATCAGAATTTGCTCAGCTTTCCTGGCAGACATTCGATCTTGTTGTGAATCTTTCTGATAAATGAAAGTGTGCAGTCATATCAGAAATCTTTACTTGGCTTAGCCAAAGATATGGTTTCAGCAGGGCTTCTAACGTTCTTCTGGACAAATTAAATTGAACATCTATACTCTCTCACATCCATGAACTTGAATGATATTTGAACATTTAGAGAAATGCAGAGAAAAATAGACAAGAATAGTTATTGCAGCACTTTAAAACTCATCTAGATCATAACTTTCACCATAACTATTTTCCCAAAATTGTTGCTCTTTCCAGTTTTTCCCCCAGCATCCTAACCATCCAAAGGTGATCTATCCCTGCATCTTCACTGGTATTGGCAATTTTATGTAGAGTGCAGGCATAAAGGAATCATATCTCCAATTTGGGCATTAAAACACCTTGAAATGAGAGACACAGAGTCTGTATCAGGTTGCATAGAGTCCCAGCAATTCTGCTATACAGTACTGCTGTGATTGTACACAAAACCAGGAAACTCGAGAGAAAAATATGAACCTATTTTCGCAATCCTTGCATTGAGGTCTGATCTCCTACCCTCTGACCTTATCTTTAAAATGTCAAACCTAGTCTGTCAGGTCTCCACAGACCAACGACATGCAAGATGTCAACTGCCTTATCCTCCACCACCACTGACTTGGACTTTGGAATATTCCCCAATTTCATATTCACCGGTACAATAGTCTCATCTGCTCTGTAAAGAAGTCGTCACAAATAACTTCAGACCCAACCGACTGAAGGCTGCTAAGGAGAATGGTGCCATGCAGAGCCATAGCTGTGCTTAGGGCAAAGAGCAATCTGGCAATCCACAAATAATTACTTAATGGAAAAATCCACCCTCCATACCCTTAAAATTGCAGCATAGCAGGAAGAAGAACAGCTGCTGTGGTACTACTTTTTTGGTTGAGCACATACTGGAGAAAGCTAATTGTGAATTCACCTGTCTGCTGCCAAGACAAGATCTTTCCAGTACTTTGTGTTTTCCAAAATTTACTCTTGTGATTTCTGCAGAATGGAAGGTGCAGAAAATTATGATGATGCATTTTTTCAGGAGTTCAACTTCGAAGGAGTTTGTGCACTTGAAGTCAGAGTGAATCTCACTCCTTACTGCTAAATGCCAAAGGAATTTCATAATGGTGTGCAAAAGTTAAATAAATGCCAAAAGCTAAAAATTCTGGATTTCTATTTGTCTCTATTCTAGCATGGAATGGAGGTAAAATAAAGATTTTTACTTTTTAATAAAACTATTTCATTACATCATCTGAAAGACGATGAGTTAATCACAGATCAGATTTCAGACTTCAAAACTTTTAAAGGCGCTCAAAGAGGGTTTCAGTCACTGCAACTGTGGGCCCCACATTTTGGAGCAAGGCAACCAAGTGCCAATCCCTCTGTTAAAATTTGTGTGAGTAAAGAAAGAAAATGAATTGAAAGTTCTTCTGTCCTGTGAGACTTAAATTGCCTGTTTTCCATGGAGTAGTTGATGGCAACACACAAGCTGCCAAGTTTTCCACCTTACCTTGCCACGTGCTTCAACATCCCATCTTGGGAAAATCAGCGAAGATTAGAAGACAAGCACAGCAGAAGACCAGGTAACAAAAACAGGTGAGTTATCAGAAAGGTTATTTGTCATAATTTTATCCGTGGTTATTTTTGTACAAGGTGGATATCCGTGCTCCAGAATCTGAACTAAGGTAAAATTATTTTCGAAGTATGACGTATATCCTGGAAAAGGGGTCATTGCTAGTCACTTTTCTACATGAATTCACACAGACAAGCATTTTACTAAGGTGTGTAAATTAATTTAAATCCATTAGTTTCCTCAGTTGCAGAATAAAGCTAACGTTAAACCAGGTTGATAAAATGCAGACCTCAACCAATAGCCATCGATTCTTCAATTCTGTCTATTTTTATATCTTTTTTCCCTCAGGAAAACAGACGACCAGTTCAGAGACTCCTCCATGAAGGAGAATGTAACTGCAGTTGGAGGATGTTTGTGCTAGTGATTAAGTATGCTTAGAGAAAAAAAGAACAACGATATAACATCACATTAGAGTTTTGCTAGCTTCATCTTACAATTCATTACTACTTTGCAGAACAACAGATTAGCAGTAAACTAGAGCTTGATTCACATCTGTGTACTAGTGAGATCCAGAGCCAGGAAAATCCTAGCACCCAAATGATAGAAGAGGATTAAAATTTATTTTCCAACCTTAGTCACCCGACCTTGGTCAGAGTTACAAAGGTTAGCTTACTCTATCACATACATCACTTGACAATGTTATTGCTCTTCCCACTCCAAAAAATTTGTAAGGGAATACCATCTACTTAATGTTTTTATTATGACGAAATACTAATGAACTACAAATGGACAATCTTCAGCTGTCAGTGAAATGCATATTTATTTGGACAGGTTTCACTTTTTGAAACGTCTGTCGTAAGTTTCCAAGGAAAATGCTCTGCTTTTTCACTCTAACATTAATTCATGTTCTCATCTCCTTGTCCTCTTCGAAATACCATACAGAAATCTCTGTCAAGGATCAAGACTCCAATAAACTAGAGGTTGAACCTGAAATCACTTAAACAAACACAAAGGTCATGTGTACATTTAGTTTTTATGCTAGAGGTCTTCTCTCACAGCTGCCAACGGAAGAGACAAGGGTGGCTGAAGACGCAGTGGTTGACTAGGATGTATCTTAGTCTAGGATGGCTTCACACCTCTTTAGTTATACATCTAGTCACTGGAGAGCAAGGCATCCATCAAGGTGATCTATGCACAATTGGAGATGGAGGATTGCAACAGTAGCTCTGGAGTCTTGATATTTGCTTCTCGCCTCCCCCCCCAATCTTTAAAGATATTTATCTCAAAGTGATTCTTTTTTTTTAAATCATTGCTGTTCCAGCAGCCCCAAGAGCATTCAGCAATGTGGAAATGGCACACAGTGAACCATATGGTGTGTTTAGCCAAGATGCTTAGCAAACTCCATGGCTTCCCCATAAGGTCTTTCCATTATCCGGGGATTGTTCTCACGCTATACAAGTGGTAAAATTAAAGTCACATCTGCTTTGCTGACCTTGCCTGAAGACTAAACATTGTTTGCGTGTTCTCTGAGTTGGAACACTCTGTGTAGCTCCTGCGCTGAAGTGGGAAGGAAATATTTTTCTCTATTTCCTGTGTCCTGTATGAACCTTTCCATTGTAAAATGTGTGCTGTGTTGTTTTTTTTTAAAAAGAAATTGACTGGAAATCAATATTTTCCATCTGATACAACCATTTAAATTCACCCCTGGGAACTCTGTGGTTTTCAGTTGGTACGGGAACTTTAATAAAAAAGCAAACCAACAGATAATGGAGAGGGAGGAGACTTGGGAACAGCCATAATCATCGCTCATTGGATAACGTATCGTTTGTGTGTGACTAAAGTGCTTACTGCAAAAGACTGGATTTATCACTTTTGAGACAAACTGAAGGCTATAAGAAAGTTAAAAGCAAAATGTCTTGTTAAAAAAACAAAAGAGGTTATAAGTGACAAATGCACACCTCCAGCCTGTCACTTTTCTAAGATTCAGATACTGTTGTGCCAGCAAGTTAGACACACACTTACTAAAATGCAACCCTACCACAGGAAAATTGCCATCTAAATAGAGAAAACATACAAAAATCTGTGTAAGCTCAATGATTTCTTCCATTTTTGTAAAAGCGTCAAGCCACAAGCTAAGGAGTTAAATAAATCCAGCAGAAGTTAGATGCTCTAAATAGGATTTATCTCACCTAAGTAAAACTTCTTGACGTAAGATACCGGGTCTGATACCGTCTTTGAAAGGCTGAGTGAGGCGGGGGGAGAGTGAGAGGGGGAAACCTCTAGACGTAGCAGTACTTCACCTAACTTAGGATACAACCAGCCTGTGCTGGTTTGGCTGTGGTGGACTTAATTTTCTTCATAGTAGCTTCATAGTAGCTTGGGGCTATGTTTTGGATTTGTGCTGGAAACAGTGTTGATAATTCAGGGATGTTTTCATTATTGCTGAGGAGTGCTTACACAGAGTCAAGGCATTTTCTGCTCCTCAAGCTGCCCTGCCAGCGAGTAGACTGGGAGTGCACAAAAAGTTGGTAGGAGACACAGCCGGGACAGCTGATCCCAACCGACCAAAGGGTTATTCCATATCAGATGACATCATGCTCAGCATATAAAGCTGGGGGAAGAGGAAGGAAGCGCGGGCACGTTTGGAGTTATGATGTTTGTCTTCCCAAGTAACCGTTATGTGTGATGGAGCCCTGCTTTCCTGCTGATGGCTGAACACCTGCCTGCTGATGGAAAGTACTGAATGAATTCCTTGTTTTGCTTTGCTTGCATGCATGGCTTTTGCTTTATCTATTAAATTGTCTTTATCCCAACACACGAGTTTTCTCATGTTTACTCTTCCAACTCTCTCCCCCATCCCACCAGGGGGGAGTGAGCAAGCAGCCGTGTGTGCTTAGTTGCTGGCTAGGGTTAAACCACGACACAGTCGTACCCTAGAAAAGCATCTTTCTATACAAACATTAGGTCAGATGGCAGTCTTTGACAGAAGGTGTATTTTAAAAGGAGCTAAAGTAGGTGAAATTAATGACAAATAGTCACAACTTCTATATCCATGATATTCAAAAAGTCATGGCAGTCAGGTGAAGTCCCTGATGACTGGAAAAATTTACACCTGTTTTTAAAAAGGGTAGAAAGGAGGACCCTGGGAAATACTGGTNTTATCTATTAAATTGTCTTTATCCCAACACACGAGTTTTCTCATGTTTACTCTTCCAACTCTCTCCCCCATCCCACCAGGGGGGAGTGAGCAAGCAGCCGTGTGTGCTTAGTTGCTGGCTAGGGTTAAACCACGACACAGTCGTACCCTAGAAAAGCATCTTTCTATACAAACATTAGGTCAGATGGCAGTCTTTGACAGAAGGTGTATTTTAAAAGGAGCTAAAGTAGGTGAAATTAATGACAAATAGTCACAACTTCTATATCCATGATATTCAAAAAGTCATGGCAGTCAGGTGAAGTCCCTGATGACTGGAAAAATTTACACCTGTTTTTAAAAAGGGTAGAAAGGAGGACCCTGGGAAATACTGGTCTGTCAGCCTCACCTGTGTGCCTGGGAAGATCCTCCTAGAAGCTCTACTAAGGCACATGGAGGACAGGGAGGTGATTCAAAACAGCCAGCATGGCTCCACCAGTGGCAAGTCCTGCCTGACCAACCTAATGGCCTTCTATGATGGAGTGACTACATCAGTGGACAAGGGAAGAGCTACAGATGTTGCATATCTGGACTTCTGTAAGGCCTTTGAAACATTCCCCTACAACATCCTTCTCTCGAAATTGGAGAGATATGGATTTGACGGGTGGACTGTTTGGAGGATGAGGAATTGGTTTGGATGGTCGCATCCAGAGGGTCAATGTCCAGATAGACATCAGTGACAAATGGTGTCCCTCAGGGGTCTGTACTGGGACCAGTACTGTTTGATATCTTCATCAATGACATAGACAGTGGGATTGAGTGCACTCTCAGAAAGTTTTCAGATGACACCCAACTGAGTGGTACCGTTGGCACACTTGAGGGATGGGAAGCCATCCAGAGGGACCTGGACATACTTGAGAAGTGGGCCTATGTGAACCTTGTGAGCGAGAACCTCAGGGTCCTGCACCTGAATTGGGACAACACCCAGAATCAATAAAGTCTGAGGGATGAAGGGATTGAGAGCAGCCCTGCCGAGAAGGACTTGGGGGTACCAGTGGATGAAAAGCCGGACATAAGCTGACTATGTGTGCTCACAGCCCCAACAGTGTATTGGGCTGCATCAAAAGAATTAAGGCCAGCAGATCGAGGGAGGTTATTCTCCCCTCTATTCCACTTTCGTGAGACCCCACCTGGAGTACTGCATCCAGCTCTGGAGCCCTCAGCAAAAGAAAGACATAGACCTGTTGGAACCAGCCCAGAGAAAGGCCACAAAAACATTCAGAGAGCTGTAGCACCTCTCCTATGAAGACAGGCTAAGGGAGTTGAGGTTGTTCAGTCTGGAGAAAAGAAGGCTCTGGGGAAACACAGCAGCCATCCAGAACTTAAAAAGGGCCCACAGGAAAGATGAGGAGGGACTTTTTAGCAGGGCCCATTACAATAGGACAAGGGGTAATGTTTTTAAATTAAAAGAGTGTAAATTTAGACTAGATATAAGTAAGAAATTTTTTATGATGAGGGTGGAAACACTGGAACAGGTTGCCCAGAGAGGTGGTAGATGCCCCATGCCTGGAGACGATCAAGGTCAGGTTGGACGGGCCTCTGAGCAATGTGATGTAGTTGAAGATTTCCCTGCTCATTGCAGGGGAGTTGGGCTAGATGGCTTTTAAAGGTGCCTTCCAACCCAAATGATTCTGTGAGCATCTAACTTAGAGTTTCCTGACTCCTGAGCTGGTACCTTCAGCCTCAGAGCCCTAATATGCTCAGGAAAAATGGATAACTCCAAAAGGAGTATTCAGTGACTGACAGACTGACATCAGAATAACTCTGAAGTGTCTTAAACCTTTCCCTTTCCATAGGTTTGGTGTGTGGCTCTTACACACAATGACACTCTTACTATGTCACCTCTTATAGCATTCGTGTACATTTCTACTTTTAAAAGAACAAAACAGGCTCTATCTGCTCTCTTTGGGTGCTGCAGAAGGAGGAGATAATTGCTGCCCCCTTTCAAGTGTATTCTGGAAAGTGGACAGCCTTCCAACCCCTATCATTTGTGGAGGTCCAAACTCTCCCATGAGGCTCCACTAATGGCGTTGTCAGCAGACAGCCTACGTGTTGGGGAGACAGGGGAGAGCATTCTTTGCCTATCGTGCTGAAACTGCGCAAAAATGCAGAAAATCTGCAATTAAATCTCCTCTGGATCAAAGAGGGGTAGCAGGAAGGCCATCAGCTGGCCAAAGTAATAGGGCCGTCACCTGAAACAGGGAGGCTGGTTTCCAGTTCCTGTTCCAAGAACTATTTATACCCTTTTATCTAGTAACTTTTAAAGGATTTGATTATGATTACGTGGTGTCCTTCCTATGCTCCACAAATAGGTTGGAAAGCCTGGAACTAAGACATCAGACGGTCCATGATATCGGCAAAAGTTGGAGACAGCTTGAAAATCGAACACCAATTCTGTCTCCATCCGACTGCAATTATGTGACAGAGGGGCAGGAAATCTCTCACTCTTGGATTTTCAATCTAGCAACATTTGCTGGAATAGAACCAAGTTGCTCTTAGAGGCTGGAAGAGATCACACAGACACAAACTGCAGGAGCAAGTTTCTTTCCAAAGTAAACCCTTACGGAATGAAACTTGTGTTTCCGGTCATGAGAACTTCTTATACAGTGAACTCTATAAGAGTGGGAGACATGGAGCTGTTGGGATGACATCTCCCATGCCTTTGTGACATGGATCTGCAGTCTAAGGGCTGTCAGATACACCTTTTTCCCCTTATGTTAAAGACCATTCTGTTTCTCCTTCATTAATCACATGAACAAGAGAAAGTTAGATACCCATCAACCAACTTTATCAGAGAAACACTAAATAAAGCAGCTGTTGATCAAATCTTCCTTTCAATGAACTAATCTTGAAGATACCTAAAGTTTTTAAGCAAAGTTAAACTAAAAAAAATAATACATGAATGAAATAAAATCTGTGGACATTGCTTCATCTCTAGGACTCTGCTTGTTGAAAAAACCCAAACCAAACCAATTGCTGGAAAGTTTAATTAGCAGTTTCACAGGTATAAAATGTTTGGCACACATGATCACACATGTGCTTTCCTGCTAATGTTCAGTGAGTAGAAGCAAGCTCAAAGCCAGGCTTTAAAACATATTAAATACTGAACTTTTTCTGATTTCAGGTTACAGGGTGTTGCCTGAGGTCCTCGGAAACTTCCAAGATCAGCAGTGTGTATATATGGAGGGCAGCTCTACCGTGCTGTCTACTTTCCTGTGCACCATCCGTAGCACAAATAAAACATAAGGCTTGCATAAACAGATTTAGATTAAAGGAGCCTGTTTAATAGCACTTATTAAAGTTTAGTCACAAATCAGAATTATTTGTTCCTGTAAAAATTTTATCAATTAACTTTAGATAAAAAGATGTGTTTGAAAACGTGAGAACTGCTAAGTACCACTTTCAATAGTGCATCTGTCCTTGTCATAACAGCATTCAATGTGAAAGCAGTAAAAAGGCACCTTATTAGAATACATCCCTTACTTTCATATATTTGTATGCATA
This sequence comes from Stercorarius parasiticus, assembly GCA_013396915.1. Taxonomy (NCBI): domain Eukaryota; kingdom Metazoa; phylum Chordata; class Aves; order Charadriiformes; family Stercorariidae; genus Stercorarius; species Stercorarius parasiticus. Next base: position 1,215,517 of record VWZL01005281.1, on the reverse strand, counting down.
GACACACACACACACAGAAACAGTTTTATTTTTCTCTCACCCTAGAAATATGATGACTCTACACTGAGGATGCATGTACTTGTTCAGATGGAAAAGCCAAAAATCACTAGGGAAAAAAAAAAGGCTGGCAGGAAGCCATAGAGATTGTTTACTATGTTCCCCTTTGGGAGGTGTGACAAGCCTGTCTCCTTTCCAAGGGATTCCTCTCGCTGCTGGTGCTCTGACTCCCCGTAGACCCAGCTTTAACCAGAAGGGTTCTGTTGAGCCTCAGGGCAAATGAATTCTTAGGCTCAGGATTTTGTTCATGTTTAGTTTTATGACATGTCCTCTCCAGTGACAGGACCATAGTTTTGCCAATTAAAGTAATCTATGGAAGCCAGGAAGCAAAGAGGACTCCATGTCCCCATGGCTCTCCCTGTCCCTGCTGAGGTTTAATAATGTCAAACATAGCTGTGATGCTGTGGCTCCCGCAGGGTGGCTATTTAAACAGCTGCAGACTCCTGGGAAAGGCCATCCATACAACTCATCTGCCACCATCTGACCAGAAATATTCGGAACTGGCTGCCCACAGTTGATATCAATTAAGATGGACCTTGCCAGTCTCAACCAGATAAGACGTGTTCCCAAACAATTGCTGCTTTCTACATGACGGTTCCATTCTCTCCTCATGGAGGACGTCAGACTATGGACAGATTATCATCCATACCACACCTACGCCTAAACATCCACACTGCAGACCAGACCCCAGCTGGAGAAATAGATTTTGTTGTCATTTTCCCTTTATACAGTCATCTCTTTTTTTGCAAACCTCTAATGACATGTTTACAGTGAAAGGGTTATTACAGTGTAATCACATGATTACATTGAAAGGGTTGTTAAGTATTGGAACAGGCTGCCCAGGGAAGTGGTTGAAGCACCATCCCTGGAGGTATTTAAAAGATGGGTAGGCATAGTGCTTAGAGATATGGTTTAGTGATGGTTTTTGTCAGGGTTAGGTTGATGGTTGGACTAGATCATCTGAAAGGTTCCAAGCTAGGCAATTCTATGATTCTATGATTCTATGATTTGATCATTCCCTGGTCAATACTTGCTTAGTACTTTGCTGCATGCCATGGGTGCAAACTATGCAGAATGCCCTAGATTTCCCTAAGCATGAAAGCTGTCAGGAAAAAGGCTTGGTATCCTATTAGCTGTTGGATCTAGGAACTGCTGAATTCCTGCTTTGTCCTTGTCAGTTCACTTAAACAGGTTTCACACAGTGGTGGTAATCTGTAGATACTGGCAGGTTTATAAATCTAAATAATAATAATAACAGTTGGCACTTTTGAAATTAATTCTCCAAGCTTTTATATTTTATCTTCAACTTGTTTAAAGACAATAGACACTCCCTGTAAATAAATAATTAGGTTGTGTTTTGCAGTGGAAGCCCATAGAGAAAGGTGTATTTTCAAGTGAAAACTGATCTTCCGAAAGCTGAAGTTGCCCTCTCACATATTCAAGGCAGAAGATCAGACATGATAGGACATCTTTATTAATGTTCTTTCTGTCAGGTAAGTACAATCAACTGGCAAATGAAAATTGTTCTGCCATTAGCACTGCCTCATGCATGCGCTAGTTTTGCTAAAATTGACCACAATCACTTTTCATCTCAGAACGTGTAGAACAAAATTATCTTTAAAAATAAATGAAGGTATATGAGCTTAGGTATTTGCTACGTATCATAGACGGTCTTTCTCCACAGAGTATAAGTACTCAGATATTGTAATGGTCAGGTCATGGCAGTGGCTAGATACACCTTTAGACAGATCAAGCACTGCTTTATACATTTTAGAAAGTCTGTCTGAGTCTTTCTGTGTCTATCAATCAACTGTCCTCACTTATTCCTGCTATTTCCGAGAACCGGATCACAGGAGCCCATATTGGTGGGCAAGATAATGACAACAAAGGATGACTTCTGCCCATACTAATATGAGGTTATCTAGTCATGTGCAGCACCAAGAGAACCAGAATGCTGAGGCAGACACCCTCCAGTTGGAAGATTTTAGAGAGAAGGAGAGGGTAGAGGACTTTGCCCATACTTTTTCCAAGTCCAGGAAGACAAAAAGATACAAAACCAAAGTCAACTTGCGGATAAGTTTTGATAGAGCTAAAGTATCCAGCAGACCCTTTCCACATTTCAATTAGTCCATGCTGAGCAAAAATCCAATACTCTTGCCCGAATGCATGGTTTATTACACTAAGTGCTAAAAATCCCTCTCAGTAGATAACTTAGGGGTAATATCATCACAAAACAGCTCTTTTGGATTTGAGAAAAAGTAGCCTGAAGCAAAATGCCGTTCTCTCTTTTCCCTTCTCCTTTATTCAGTGAAAATACAAATCATCCAAACAAGTCTGTTCACTAGTAGCCACAAAGAACCAGCTGATCCCATGGCCCAGAGGCTTTTCATCACTTTTCTTCTAGCCTAATATAGATAATTCAAGTCAGAACATCTTGATAGGAAATAATCCAAAACACCTGAAATGTTTTCAGATCCTTTCCACTACTTTGTGCTCTGTGGAGGTCATCACAAAAATCTCAATTCAGCTGTGTTTCACAGTCAAAAAACCATGCTCCAGAGATATTTGATAACGGCAGCACTACAGATGCAAGAATCAGGATGAGCACAAGAACTAAAAATGCAGGTACTTCTGTCTCCATATCATGGTTTCAATCTTTGCAGTTACCTTCACATCATCATCTTTTGCAAAGCTACCAGGCCATTTTGGGCTTTGCTCATGAGACTCCCATAATTTTGCATCTACCTCAGCAAGTCCTGTATCATGCAGCTTCTTTCCTGGTCACAAGAGCCACTCTGATCCATGAGTCGTTGACCAGCTGTGGCTGGTGCTTGTGGTGATGGAGTGGAAAAAGTCCTGTAGAGCTGTGCTTGCATCTTACGGGAAAAGTATCTAGAAGAACCTGAAACTCAGGGTAGTGAGACCTGCTCTACCTGTGGCTTCATGACCTGTCTCCTACTCTGTTGTGTGACCCCTGTGGCAAATGTATCCCCAGTCAGAGGATCAAACTCAAAGCTGTCTCTGGCACAGGGAAATGCAAAGCATGAGCGGCTTTACTGGGTCATATCGTTAAAATAAATCATAACAGGAGGAATGTTTGAAGCTGTAGTTACTTGAAATATTTAAACTAACCTACAAATCCTGTAAAATTTGCCTTTTTTGCCAATAGGTGGTGCCAATAATTTATGCATTCATGTCTTCTGCTGGGAAATGACTCAGAATAGATAATTTAGCTGCACTGACTGTGAGCAGATGATCTGTAGGAAAGTTTTGACCCACTAAACTGCTAGGAAAGTATATTTTGCTGAAGTAGCCACAGCATACAGGTGGCAAGCACGGGGGAGAAACCTCTTATGTTTCAGGGCAAGAGTCACATGGCTAAAGCAGAATATGCTTCCTTTGCATGATTCAGAAAAAAAATTTAAAATCTCTTCTTGGCAAAATGTATTTCATGATGTGCATTAATCAGCACAGGACTTTGAGAAATGCAAGTCAGTGTTAGCCCTTCCTTTTGCACTAAGGCAATAGTAGTATGTCAGAGAAGACAAAAAGAAAGGTCAAGAGGGAATCTATTCATTCATTGAAAGGAAAGCATCAAAAAAATATCCCTTTGACAAAGCCTTTTACATTAAAACCCACAGCTGGCATTTCTGTTGGGGCACACATCAATTTTAGCTGGACAGCAAAATGCAGATGCATTCTTCTTCAGGTTGGATATTAAATTCCCCATTTAAAATAATAGGTATTATTGCATTTTGGTTATTTGTTTTTTTTTGCATTCTGCTGGGTTAAACTTCTTGACCCCTTCCCATCATAAATTTGTGATCTTGGATCAATGTTATAGTGGAATGAAATGTCACTAATTACATAAAAGCTAAGATAACCTTTGAAATATGTTTAAGCAGCTTAAATATATTATTTTAAAAATATCAGATTTCAAGGCAACGTATTCAATATTTGATGGGAGAAGAAAGGACTGGAGGATGCCAGGAGATAACTAAGAGTGCCAGAAAGCAGATTCTAGAGGCCAAATTTTTAACTGCCAAATTAGATCTAGTTGGCTTTGGAAAGTGTTTATCATTGGTTTATTACATTAGGAAAGCGTATATCAAGCATAAGCTGAATGAGGTATGCTTGGGTATTTGTAGAAATGATGCCATTCTCTGACAGGCAGGAAGAGGCATTAAATAAATACTCAGCATCCCTTTCAGCAGTACTTGTGAGTATCACAAAAACAATGTACAGTGAGTTTTGCCTTCCCAAACTGACTGAGGAGGAAACCCTCTCCTCCATAAACCTCTGACTTTTTTCATTTGGAAATTCTGTTTCCTTGCTGCCCTCTCTCAGAAAACTTCTCCTTATGTCTTTAGTGCTGTTAATTAAAAATCAATGTCCTAGCTCCTGTGCTGAGTGTTGGGGAGCAGGGGAAGCTGTGGTCTTATGTCTTGGCCAAATCATATTTACTGGCCTAGTGCCTTGACTGTCAAATCTGGGAAACATGGCAGTTTCTTTTGTTGTTATTAATTTACTACTAAAATAAGTTTTCCTGCTCCCTGCGGCTGAATCACAGTGTACCAGGCAGCTTTTGCCAGCTACTTTTATGTCAAACTCACAGCATATATACATTCTGAAATAAAATTGTGGGAGAGTGGATGTAGGTACACAGGGCACGAACTTTCAGCCACTAATACAAGAGGTTTTATACCATTTAGGTAATGAGTCTAACTGTTAGACAATTCATAACCAGGATGAGATACAGGTGGAATCACAAGAGACCTTGCAATGATGATGAAATCAGTACAACTATTTGTTTCTGACAGTACTTAATAGAAATCTGTAGGTGACTGGTCAAAGAAGTGGCAAACAGATATTCAGGGGATGTGTCACATCTCAGTCTCTATCGTTCTTTGTTTCCTCCAAGTCCTTTTCTTTACACTGACCAAAGATAATCCATGCACAAAAGCCATCAGTGCGATATCAGCCTGTACTCAGATGGCACAGAGAATTTGGATAACCGAGTGTCAAGGGTTTTTGCTTCCCCCTCTTCCAGTTCCTGACCCCAACTGTAATAAAGCACAAGATTTCTTTTCTCACAGTTGAACTCCAGAGAATTTTGGCGCTATAACCTCACAAAGCTTCCAAAATGAAGGCAATATGATGTCCATGGCTGTAGCAGCAACCTCCTCAGACATGTTCTAAATTAAAAAGGAATTAATTGAAATGGTACTTTTGAGCATTGAATTTAACAGAGTTTTCCTTTTACACAGCTACAGGTCTGGCCCAGTGGACATTACTTCAATTAATTTTGGCTAGAGTTTATCTTGCTAACATGGTGTACTTTTGTGTGTTTACCTCTTTTTTTAACCTATGTTTGAAAATATTAATAGTTCTTTACCTTTTTAAAATGTCCATTTGTGTCAACCACATGTGAAAATGGTCTGAATTGATACTGAATTATTTCTTTTGGATAGATTTGGTGATGTTACAGCTACCTCACATTTTCTTCAAATATTGATCTCTCTGCAGCTCCTAGAGGAGCTGTCTAGAGAAAATCAAGGAGCTTCAACTGAAGAAACGAAGAAGAGACTGAAGAGGCAATGTTTTATACATGTAAATTACCACATTTATTCATCAGAAGGAAGGAAGGCAAAAAGTAAGATCAAGGTCTATAGGAACATACTTTACAAAATCAAATGAGTGTCTGTTACTCCTGTAGCAAATAATACATGAGGCTCATGGAAGAAGGAGGGAAGTCATTATGAATGCAATTGAATTCTTTCTTCCACAGAAGAGCACTAATCATAAACTTTCTACTTTAAGTGCATAATGAAAGTAATAAAATATAAGCACAAGAAATATCTTTAATGGATAAACTTTTGCATTGCTAAATATAGTAACTCAGTACCAACTCTAGTAAGCCTATGATACTTAACTGAATCAACCAGAAGATGGATAGTCTCAGTCCCTCATATTTTACCATCTCAGGGACTTTATACAGAGCAATAATTGGCTGTTGACATGAGTCAACACTAGAATCCTGTTGCAAAGTTCCCCAGGAACTGTATATGTTCAGAGCTGAGCTGTTGGTTTGTCTGGGGACTGTTTTCTCTTCCAACTAGCGAGATGTGCCAACTGCTTTTCGGAAAGCCTCAGGCAGCCCAGTCTCTGGCCTGAGCAGCCCTACAAATCCTGCCTTCAGTGGCTGCCTCATGACTTCCAACTGTCCTTGCAGTTCTATCTGAAGGCATCCACTAAACTGTTGCTGGGTTGCTCTTACAAATGTGACATCTATATAGTAAAGGTCTCTTTCAAACCAAGGAACAAGTCAGGCTAGTGCAGCTGTTGGTAGCATGTCCTATCTCCTTTACCTGCTGGGATGAATCCACATCTTTTTGCAATGGTAGAGATTGGGAGGAGTTATAAGAAGAAATCATAAGTTGTCTGCTGTCTCGGCCTGGAATACCCCAGGCCATCATCCTGTTGTACCAAGCTATTTGTTTTCTTCCACAGGTGAATGTATTTTGTTCAGTTAAAGTTGTTCCTGAGATCTACAGACCAAAACACCATTTAAGAAATGGTCCTACAGCAAGGATTATAAGTGTGTGAGCACATCTATGAAATATTATCACTTCCATTTTTCAAAAACTTACAATCTCACAGCTCTGCTTTATCATGATTAACAGGAGTATGAACACTTCACTTTCTGTCGCTTATCGTGAGGAGCAGGGACACGAATCCCTGTCTCCCATCAAGCAGTTATTTTCTACTCCTTGTCGTTTTGAGCAAAGCTGCAAGGAACTGTTAGAAGCTATATACATGTTGTCTCTGAGCCAACATATTGGCTGTAATCAAAAAGATTAAACATCCAGAAGCATAAGGACTGTATTTGCACCTGCGGCACAGCAGCGCACAGCACTGGGTTGTGACCCTCTGTTAGATGTGTGCTACATGGCTCCCCAGCATGGTTATATTTACTGAATAAGGTCCCTGTGACCATTTTATCAATTTTAAGTCCACCACCATCCAGTCTAATGCAGGCCATTCAGTAAATCTTGCCTCAATTTCCAGCTTAGCTAGAACATATTATTTTGAATATAGTAATAATATAATTAAGCATTTCAACAATGGAAGAACCTGCTGTTTGCCTTAACTATCCCCTTCATTGAAATTTGTGACCTTGCTTCCTCTCCCGTATCCCACATACTGGATCTTGTTGTGGTAGTTTAGACTGAAGAAGAGATAACTGAGTAATAATCTCCCTTGTGCATAGTGTGCCAAGGAAGAGTAACTGCATCAGCTTGCAGTGCCTAAGGTGGAGCAGGCTTTCCAAATCCCTTGGCATAATGGTCTCTGTTCAGAAGGATATAAAATCTTCCTTCTGCTACCAAGCTGCTAGCTCTGGCACATGCCTTTAGTAGCCACAGCATGTTCAGAATGGAGATGAGATAGTGAGCACAGATTTATTCACTACTTTCCGTTCCTCAGAAGCTCAGGCTGACCATAAATTGTCTTTCCTTCATTTCTCTATCCAGATCTCGGACAGGAAAGGTACTCTGTGCCATTACTACTTATCCATAGTCTCCTAGCAGGATTGAACAGTCCTCAGAGGAGGAAAGAGATTCCCAAATCCTTCCATCAAGGAGCTTGGTATCTTTCCATCCCCTTCAATGTCCTCCATTTACGATATTCAAGTTTTTGGCCGGGGACTTTGCTACTATTTTTTTTTTTGCTGTATTTATAACAACTGGGATGAAGCAGACTGAATAAAAGCCCTCTTCTCCACTCCTAGAATGATCCTAAATACCCATAGACCAGTAGCCTTTGGCTTAGTCTTTCCTTCTAGCATCTGCATCCTTGGATTAATACCAGGATTAGGTTTTGTATTGCAAACACTACGCCCCAATCTTCCCCTGACACCCCCCGAATACTTTGTTATGAATCAGATCAAAATCATTTTGTGACCCTTATTTCAGGAACACAATCAATGCTCCCGTTCCATTTATTTGTTTGATAAAAACAAACAAACAAACAAACAAATAGTCCCAGTGAAAGACTTGTCCTAAGTCATGAAAGAAGATACAGTGGATAGGTGGCTGTTTCAGGACCTCTGAGAATTAGTGTTGGCTTTAAGGGTAAGTATATGTATTCTGGTGGTTCGTCAAAGAACACTCTCTCTCACTGAAAGGTAAAGGCAACTGTTCTGGGATTTGGCTCCTACAAAGTAGAAATGTGCATGAGAATGAACCGGATAAGAAATCCTAGAAAGACAATGCACATCTTGTGCTGGTCTCGTACACTCTGTTCTCAGCTTATGGAAGCAAAATGAGACCTCATTAAAAGGTCAGCTTAGAAAGAGAGGAAACAGGCCAGTTCTCAGGAGACATTTTTGTCAAATTTCCAAGAATCTAAATGCAGTTTTGTCTGAGAAAGGGCCCTATTCAATAGAATACACTTCTAGAGAAGAACAGGTGGGTGAGAACTATGTCATTCTGTGTTTTTCTTGCCTTTGAGAGTCACACCATGGTTGCCCTGCCACTCTGTCAGAGTTTACTCCCTCAGCACCTCAGTGCATCTGTCACAGCTATTTCTGTTCATCACCCAAGCCTCCACTTCTAACTAACTGGATTATTCTTCTGTCTTTCTTCCATTCAAATATTATCACTTATTTAGGAGAGATACCACTCTCCAGCGTTTCTAAGACATATGGTCTTTGCACCGAAGAGTTCATACTTCAGACTGTGTTTTCATGGACGATGTCTAAGCAGGAGACAGAAGACAGCTGACTCTCCACTGTCTCGTGGATTTGCTAAGGAGCAGAACTGTCACCTTTTTGGAGGGAACATTAGGAACCAAAAAAACATCTTCTCTTACTGGGTGTTCTGCCACTTCTAGAAAGGCTAATGACTGAGGGGAGGGAGGAGCTGAGAAGTTTCACCACTTAGATGATGGTCTTAATCTCTGTCTATAGTGGACAATCAACAGAAGAAAGTTGGTAACACCTTCCTACCATCTTGTGCATCGTGTACAACTGGCAAAGGAGTATCTTTAAAGACCATGATCTGCAACTTCAGCGTTAGCCTCCTGGCACCAAAGAAAGCAGTTGCAGAGAACTGTAAGTAAATAAATGATGTCTTCAACTTTTTTAAAAGACATTAATAAGCACAGATGTCCAGCTTGGTATATATAAGGACAACTGCATTGAAATATGTGACATGCTACCATTTATAATCATTGAGGATCATTGACTGATCCCTGCTGAAATATTTAATTGAGTCATAAGCAGTGAGATCTTGTCTCTGTTGAAGTACAAGTGAATTTTGCCAATCATATCAATAGGTGTCCAGATTGATATAGGGGGGGTCTGAACTGCTCTAGCCCAGATCCAAATGAACCCCACTTGGATCTGGAGAGTGAACTCACATTTACAAGGAAATAGCTGAGAACAGTTTAGACTATTCAGTCTAGTTATTAAGGAGAATCTGTCATTTTAGGAGCTCATCCAAGTCTCACTTCCATGAGTCTAATTCAGGAGGAACACTACAGTAGTCCATGGATAAGTTTGAAATCTGAGACAAATCAAAGAAAAAATTAGGGACTGCAAATTTCTACAACCAAGTTAAAGCACAATATCTTAGCATATGACATACGTAAGCAAAGATCAACTTTGTTGGAGTGTTTAGGTACCTAGAAATGCAAATAGAAAAGTTATTCAAAGGTCTCCAAGATCCTCAATCATGCAGTACTACTCAAAGAATGGGTCATGTGCAATAAGAATTTGTTAAATATCACAGAAACATATGGAGCTGGACAACATAAGCATTCTCATGTTCCTGAGAGGATTCATTGTCTCTCATCTTTACTGCTTTATAGTTAGTTGTGAGTGCAGAGTGGAAAAATGAGAGAAGAATATCATGGTCTGAGATCAGTACAGAGCCCATGGACTCAGAGGATTTTTTTCTGTGGGAGTAAGGGAGAGATGATATATATACCCTTGACTGAGGAAGGTAGTGAAATAAGGAATAAGACAGATCAATCAGAAAACCAAGAAGGAGCAATCTGTTGAGACCTCAACAAATAACACCAGCTGAGCCAGGGAAAAGGCTTAGTGACATAGGTGCTTTCAACCATCAGCAACTTTGATCAGAAACCTGAATCAGTTTTAGAATGCTAGTTTCCTAATAGCAAGTTCAAATTACAAGGCAGAAGTAGAGTTCATGGAAAGACAAAACTCCTTTTAAAGGTTAAAGGAAGGAAGTGACAAGGCTTATTCTTTTCATGCCCTGTTAAAAATGATTCTGCTGATGTTGAAAAGCAGGACTGAAATGTTAACTCTTTTCTCTTGCTTGCAAGAAGGAGACATTCAGCAGGAACCTGAAAGGTCAAGGCCTGGCAAAATGCATCTTACAATATTGCCTTGTGCTTCCCCAATGTTTTTCACCCACCAAACTCCCTGTATATGTGGGGCTCCCTGCAGTGCTCTGGAGAGGTAAGCAGAGCAGTTGGAGAGGTCCATCTTTTTGGCAGATCATAATCTACAACTGGGGCTGCCTTTCATCAGTTTGCAATTAGATAGCAATGTTAATGTTCATATTAAAAAAAAAACACTCAAGAACACTGAAGCTTTGTCACACATTCCCTTGAAAACTGTTGGAGCTGATTTGGACTGAGGTGGGGAAAATACATGAGGCCATAGTGGAGTGCAGTAGATGAGTCTTAGGCAGGGTAAAATGAGCAGAGCTCTCACTGCTGCAGCTGTCACCAAGTGGGAATCAGGTCCAGACCCTTTTTAAAATACTCCTTGCTTTAATGTGGCTTTGAAGCTTTTGCTAGAAAGTGAGAGGGTAACACTCTAAGTGCTCTTTCCTGAAGTCTGCCACACTGGAGAGCCATCCTTGCTGGTGTTCAGAGCACAGTCACTGCTGTCTAGCACAGACAAAACTATTCATCAAGTTAATTTCTCAAGTGTTTTGAGTACAAGTTTATATCCCCCATGTATTTTTGGGGGCTGCTACCCACACTGATAAACAGGCATGGCTACGCATGTATCTGAGCAGAGTTTCCTTGCTCACACTTTTTTTTTTGTGAGATCTCCTTCAGCCTTGCTGGTCTGCAGAAGTTGATGTTAATCTCACTGCCCCATTGCACCTTGCATGGGTTCAAGCATCTTACACCACCCTGCATTACTGAAGGGATCCTTAAATTATTCTTGCACAATAGAAGTATGCTAATATCATGAGTTTGTATCTGGGAAACTGAGGTGGACTAAGGGCACAAGCCCACCAAGAGGTATAGACAAAATTCTTGGATACTTCAGAGTTGTAAGTGTAAAGCTCTAGCAGTAGTTGATGATTGAGAGACTTCATATCCCCATGGCGTCCAGCTGGGTTTATAGTGTCTTGCTTAAGCTGGCTCTGATCTCCAGCGTCTTGAGGATCTTGCACAGCTTGGGAGAAATTGGGACCTAGATCTTCAGAGTGTCATTTTTATTCTGCAGAAGCAGAATAGTGTCTATCTCAGTCAAAACTAGACTATGCTGGAAAAATAGCTTGGATATTAGGGTCAATGCCCTGGATTCCAGTTTTGTCTATGTGGGTCATCAGCTCCACCAGTGAATATCAAACTGCAGCATACTGGGCATTCTCCAGGTTCTTCGCGTTGATGTGCAAGACCACAGGGAGTGCACAGCTCAGAATGTTGGATGGCATATTATGCTGAAGTATGACTATCAGTAAGGAGGTATCTCACTCCCAGATTGTTCTTTGACAAAATATATTTTATCCAGGAAACCAAAAGCATAAAAAAATCCTCCAAACGCAAGAAAATCTGCATGCCATGTTCTTAACTAGTGTAAATCAGTGTATCTTCAGTTACAAAAGGGTTGAGAATCTGGTCCTAAATCAGGACTTCTGATTTTCTAGAATAGGAAACAGGAGATGACAAGCCAGGAATTATAAATATATGCAAATGATGTAATTAGTTATTGCTGTCAACAACTGACAATTGGCCAAGTGTTATATCCAGAAAGCCTCAAAAATATTACTCCAAAAGTTTTTCCAAAACAAGATTGTTTTCACAACACTATCGGAAATCCATGAGCCTGCACCAAAAGAAGCAGTTACCTGATAAAGGGAAGAGTGCTGCTTGCAAAGTGTGCCTGCACAGATCACATATATTATTGTTGTGTAATGTCACTAAGATGAGAGACGGTGACCTGACTGACACCTGGGGGAGGTGAACCTCATCTTCTGAAGCCTCCAATTTTGTTCTTTGTCCTCAAATCTGCAACTCCAATCTGCAAGATCCCTATCTGCGTCATTCCTCATTTGCATGAGTGTGTGGGTTTCTGCAGCACTCGCTGTAGCCAAGAGGATTTTACTGAGGAAATGGAAAATGCTGCTTGCTGGACACACAGAGGGTGAATACTCCAGCTGGCACTTTTTTCTAAGAGTACTAAAAATTTCCATCAGATTCAGAACTCTCAGCACCAGGGACCATATAAGTACTGAAAGTAGAAATTAGTCTGCATTAAATTTGAGGATGTGGAGGGTCTTGTGGGGAAGGGACAGGGGCTTCTTGATAAAGTAGCATCATTCTAGAGGGTGGGATGGGGCTGTTCCCTCTCATCATCTCCTCCAGAATCCTCAATAAAGATTCTTGAGGAGACTGCAGGAATGAGTCCTCCCTTGGGTTGCCCTGAGGACTATTAGGGTTGACACCTAAATTGCAATGAGTGTTAAGTTCAGTCCAAAACTTAGAAGAGCTGGCACTTGCTTTTCAACTAAGACAGAGATTGTGGCAACTTGCTCTAAATACATTTGCTCAAGTCAGGCAATGGGAAAGCTGAGGAGTTACACTATCTAACCCAGAAAAAAAGAGACCAGAATCAGTTGTGTATTGCAGACAGATGTTCTCTGTCATAGCTGTGGCAAGGCAGATGGGAACCAAGCCAAATTATGCTAAAGCAAAGACAAGGAGTTCAACTGATAATGGCTCTCTGACACCTCTCAGGAGGAAAAGGGTCTCTTAAGTGCAAACCAATCATCACTTTTCCTGGAGAGTGAATTAGCCAAACTATATGAACAAAAGATATGAAAGGCTGCTGCTGAGTAGATGTACTGACCATTGCCAGGAAGGTATTTCCAGTGATTGGGTTCCTGGTTCCATCTTCTGCAAGCTACCTTATTATGGTTGTGATAAATAAAAAATTAGGATATCCTATGGCCTAGCAAGGTATGGGAAACAACATGTAACTCTCTGATCCTCAATCAAAATGGTCCAGTATGTGGGTAATCGTTCCTCTTCTTTATTCTCTTTGGAAGAACCACGAAATTTGAAAGTTGGTCATGAGCTCTCTAATTAACCTGGTTGGTAAACACAATATTTGCATTGCAAAGCATGTCAGTAAGGCTATGAACCTCTGTAAAGCCATTGGCTATTTGACTTATTGCAAGGATTACTGGATGGGATTTCTGAGTAACTCAGGCCTTAGAAGCCAGAGTGACTAATTGATATGTGCTTGAAGCTGAAGAAAACACTGTCTGTTTTATAAGTTTTGTGGGCTGTGCTGATTCCCATGAACTAAGGATCATACTCATCCCATTTAATAATTGCAGCCATAACTGGCAATAATTAGGAAATCTCAACAATGAATTTCAGAGAAATATCAGGAAAAGGTGCTTGAAAAAATAAGCCTGCCAGAAACATATAAATCGGGAATGAATGATTTCCATTGTCCCTCTTCTCCAGACTCCCACCATTTCAAACAAATGGGAAAGTTTTCACTTGGCAAGGGAAAAGACAAGAGAGGAAACCTGAACTGGAAGCAATAGAGATGGTATAAAAGTTGTATGACAATCTGAAACTATTTGGATAGTAAAAGTCCCCCCCCTCTGTGCAAGACTTTTGTGGTTTTCTCATTAATTCCTATGACTCATTGCAAGTTTTACACAAGATTATATAGGACAAGACTGACAGAAGCTGTATTGCTGGATGGTGGGAGCAAACTGCCGCTGAATAAGTGTTTTTTATAACAGCCCTTAACATTGGTATAATCTGTCTATGGAAAGATTCACCTTCTCAGGATTTCAGTTTCCCACACAGGACATCCTGAAAAACTGCTACAAAAACTTCATTGGTTATCTTTAAAAAAATGTGACATTGTTGTCCCAATTAAAATTTAGAAAATCTCCCTTGCCTTGGCTGCATATCCTGACTATACCTACATTTAACATAGGTACTTCTTTAATAGGGAGAAATATTATTTTTTCTCAGACATCTTGGGAGGATTAAACTCACACTGGAGTTAAGTCTGTTCATATTAAAAGGTCAACTTCGCTTGACTATTTAAATCTACCTCTTTTTGCTCCTGGTGGTACTTTGCAGCCAGGTCGCAGAAATATTCTGTTTATTTCATCCAACAGAGGATTCTGTAAAAGGAGAAAAAGAAAAAATAAAAATGTTACAATTGGAAAAGGGTAAATCTCAAACCATATTTATTTACACCTTCTTCAAGGTCATTTTGTCCTTCTCCCTACATAAGAGAGCTGACAGCCTGAAAGACTGAACACAGGAGGGTGATAGTGTCATCATCATCTCCTCTTCTTCACAGAAATCATGAGTGCAGCCTGGGAAGTGTGCTTGCTCAGAAACCTAATAATGTTGTTGAAAGCTACCCAAACAAGCACAGAACACACTTGTTTGTCAAGTGCTGGACAGAGGCCAGAGGAGGGTGGAAGACAGAAAAGAGGAGAATGGATGTTTGTAAGAAAAATAAAAATAATTGTATTCTTGCTAGGACTGAGAGGCAGTTCCCATCTGCAGAACGAATCCACATCAACTTGCTGCCAAAGGGGGACGTGTGCTGCTCCCTGATGTGCAACGCTGCTGTTAAACTGGAGAACACCTGCCCTCTGCCTTCAGTCCTGCTGCCCTGCAAAGAAATGTGGCCAAGCATGTTTGCAGAGAGGATCTTGAGAGCAGACAGTTGGCAAGGCAGTACGTGTGCTCTAAGGATACATTCCAGAAGGGACATGCTCCTTTCTTGCAAAGGGGAAAGAAAATGAAAAAGGTGTGATTCATCTTCTATCATTTATAGATGTCTAGGACTTCCATATCTAGTCTAAGAGTGTCATCCAAGGTCCCTTTGTAAAAAGGGGAAAGGTGAGGGCTCTCCTTGGAATGCCTCCAACTCTTTTGCTCTAACGCTGATGTTTTAAAGTTAAATTGTTTTCTGAAGATGTCTTTTTCTCCCCACTGGTTTTCATGATTTCTGAGATTAGATATGTTGGAGCTTTTTTAGGCTGAAACTTTAGTGGGATCATTCCTATACTAAGGGCTTTATTTAAACTGCATCATTGTACATACTGTGCATGCCTACTTTAGCATTCACACCATCAGTTTCAGAGGCAGCTGGCATATCACTATTTTTGATGTGCCCTGACCTGAAAAGGTTAGTGGTGTCTTCAACTGAGGGATTGTAGTAGTTGTAGGGGCAAAGTTAGGCACTCAATAAGGAGTCTGCATACCTCACAGAAACAATAAAAGCTGTTTTATTGAGCCTGGGAGAAAACTGCAACCAGCCTCTTTAGTAGCCATCTTAGAATTGTAGATGACCAGAGTTTTTTCCTCAAACCAGGACAAATGAACAGCAACACTAAAGTGACCAGTAAGCATTGAGATGATGTTGAGTTTCATTTACTTCTTTTTCTTTCTTTTTTAAAATTTTTTTTTAATTTATTTTCATGGAACACAACATCAAGGGATTTAATTAATCTGCTCTGTCTCTTTGTATGTGGTGTGATGGATAGAAAAGGTTATCTGAATAGAGATTTTTTCAGAGTTTCTTAAAGACTGCCAGAACCTGTTCCTCAGTTTCCCATGCCACCTTTCTTTTTCATGCCACCTCTCTTCTGCTGGATTAAATCCCACAAGAAAGAAAAAATACAAGGTCTGAGATGAAAAGATATTGATAATATTGAGAGAATGAAAAAAAAAAAAGTATCACACTTCTAAAGGAAAACAAGCCAAACCTCACCTCTGAGCTAGCCCAACGAGAACTGCCTGCCCTTTCACGTTTAAAAAAACCCCTTTGCCAGGCCACAGTTTTCTCTGTTGCCTCCCAAGGCTACAAACACACTTGACACTCAAACACTGTTTCTATTTTTGCTCCTGGTGCCACAGCTGGGACACCGTGCCCACATAGATGGCAGGTTCAAGATGGGCAGCATGAGGACGTTCAGCAATGGATTAGACAAGATCACTTACATCACATTTCCTGCTCCCTGGAGACCTGGTTCAAGAGGAGGAAACTCTTTTGTCTGTCCTTTTCCACCGAGGGCATGAAAACTGCTGCTACATGTAAGTTGGCCAGGGGAAAATGTCAAATGCTCATGTCACCACCTCCATATTTTGTGCTGTCCCCCAGACTCGTCCTTCATTCAGCTGTTCATTTTCTTTGTAGGTTTTGTCAGCCTCGCTGGCTAGTTTTCTTGTATATCCACTGATTCTGATGCTCGGTGTGAGATACTTCTAGGACTCTCCCATTATCAGTCATCCTTCTAGAAGAAGGTTTTTTTTCCTTTGTGTAGTTTGAGATCTGACCTTCTTCAGTGCCTCGAGTTGCTCAGATAAAAGCTACTGCGTCCTGCAGGCATGCATACAGGTAAGATCCAAGCTTTGGGCTTTTAGACTTTTTCGTTTCTTAAGACTTAGTGAAAAACTTTAGCCCACCAAACATATATGTTTATGTAGGCTGCCAGGAGAATCTCCTGCTAGACCAGTAAGGACGAGATAAAATAGAATGCCAAAATCTCTAATACATGATTAATTAGCTATATTATTTGTGCAGAATTATCAGCTCCAAAATCAAACATTCCCCAACTCTTTTCAGATATGCAAAAAAGCTAGCGGAGAGATAACAAGAACTTAAAAAATGTCCGTTTAGCATTGTTGCATACATATGCCTTAAAAGATCCTGAATCATAATTGAATGGAGAATTTCGATGAAAAGATGAATATTAGTTTCCCCATGTAAAATTGCTCTAATTACTACACTTGAGATCCTTGCTTTTGTAGTCACAGGGTTCAACTGTTTCTCCCTTCCTTCCACCATAATTTTGTAACCTTGTGCTAATTTTGCAATGCAAAGAGATATTACTATGTATGCAGTCAGTAAAATAACCTTGCAAATATGGTTAAGTTGCTAAATGAATTAAAAGGAAAAAAAAATTGCAACCCAATTTTCAGTCTCTGAAAGGGTGAAAGAGCATTCCAGGAGAAAAACGGGGACTGTCATACAGTGCTGAAAAGTAAGGTCTAGGAGCCAGTTTAAAAATTGATTGGAGTTCCAAGCCTTAATTTAAAGAAAACAAACCTGCTATTTCATAAACATTAATTAAAAAAAAAAAAGCTAAAATAGTTATGTGAGATAATTTGCCTTGCACTTGCCTTAAGGCCAAATGTAGGCACATTGCCATACACTACAGATCCAGCTGATATGCAATAAATTCAGGTTTTAAGCTCTGTGTCACTAAAGGGAAGTCACCTTTCACAAAATCATTTCCTCCATGGTTGAGGAGCAAAAAACAGAGGTGATACATGCAGAACAGCTTCTGTATAAGGAACAACTGATTTGGGTAAGTGTGTCTTTCAGGTTAAAAAAAAAAAATACAGAAGGGGAAATGTTGAATATTAAATCTATAATTTTCAACTGGTAGTGAAATGGGAGAGTGAATACTGATCTGCCCATGAGCGTGTAGATAACATGCAAAACTGCTTGCTAAATGTAAGAAGTCTGTGGATTCCAAAATCTATGAGACCCCTGGAAGGGAAAGTCTTTGAGGATTATTAAATGCAAAGACAAAAATTTTGTTTGAAATTCACGAATCACCAAAAGCTGGGATAGGATTCCTGGAAGAAGAACCAAGTTTACTTATTTCTGTACCTTTCTCTAAGTGTCTGCCAAAGGTCACTGTTGAAATGGGACTTAACTGATTGTTAATGAATAGTTAAATACAACTGCTGCTTCTGATTCTGCTCAGCCTTCAGAAAGCAATGGGAGCCTATGCAGGAGCTGCCCCCACTCATGGCTGAATATGTCAGCTTAAATTTACAGAAATGACCGCAAACCAAAAAGCTGGCTTTGTATGGAGTCAACCATCATCAGAAAGGTGGCACCAATTAAATGACATGAGAGAGCATCTTAAAACTCTGCAGTCATCACTGGAGAAAGCAGCAGTGAAAACTGGAATTTGGAGAGATGCGAAGAGCCTGCCCTCCAGCGAGATGGCTGACTGGGCAGACACAGCAGCTCGGCACAAATGATCCGAGGAATTTTTCTGAATGCGCCAGAGCAATGAGTGAGCAGAGCTCAAGTTTCTGCTGCATACGTGGAATTTCCCACTTGGTGTGAAGATCTGGAACTCAGGCTGGAACAAAATTCCTTCATCCGGGACCCGGTCCAATGGCATTACATTAAAACCTTGAACAACACATGCCGTATGTAGCTGGAGCAACACTCAGCTTACAAAAAGCATTCCTTTACTGATCTTCTCACACAATACTGAGAACACCCTTGCTGTTTTTCATGATGCATTCAGATAACCTCTGTACTCATGGCGAAGAGTTGCCTCTTGAGTCTTGCAGCTAGTGGGAGCATTAGGTGTCCAGGGTCAGGTCATGGTCACCCATGTTATTGTAAGGCTGACCAGGAATGAAGAGAGAATTTAATTGCTTGGCTGGAGAAGTGGAAAGTTCTTCCAGATGTCAGCATGCCCTTTGCAGTGCTTCCCAGGGCGTATGTCTGTAAACTGGCATTGTGGGAGATTTGGCCTGAAGCTGTCCATTGATTGCACAAAGCCCCATCCAGCCTGGTCTTGAACATTTCCAGGGATGGAGCATCTACAACATCTCTGGGTAAACTGTTCCAGTGCCTCACCACCTTCATAGGACCTTTCTCTTCTGCTTCTAAGCACAGTAGTTCAACCAGCAGCTCCACCAGTGACCCAAAAGGTCTTCCCTGAGAGCCGTATTATGAAATGCTGTTTTTTTGCTAGGACCACCTCAGGACCTAGAAGCTCTTTAGCATTACCTGAGCCACAAAAGGAAGGTTATAGAGAGACAAATCTCCTAGCTGAGTCACCCAATCCATATCTTCATGGAAGCAGTGGTTCCCTGAGCTAATTTAGTAATTCACAGTAGACGTCTTCCCCCTCGAGTCTGAACTTTTATCATCCAAGACATCCTTTGGCAATGAGTTCCTAGGTCTACCACATACTGTGGGAAAACTGCCTTTCCTACCCTAGCACCTGCTAGATCGGTCCTTGAATAGGATGAGAAAATAAAATTCATTCCTTAATCCTCTTTGTCACGGTACTCATGATTCTGTAGACCTCTGTCCATTCCCCGAATTAATCTTTTTTCCCAGGATGAAACGACCCAATCAATGCAATTGCACTTTGTATGGAAGCCAATCCATGTCTCTAATTGTCCTTATTACTCTTCTCCGTAGCTTTTCTATTTATAATATAGCATTTTTGCATACTGCATGGCAGAATGGTTCATGGTATTCAGTCTGGGAAAATCATGCATTTATACAGTGTCCTAATGATCTATTTTGCTTTCTATTTCTTTCGTAATGATTCTTAGCATTAGATTTAGCATTTTTTGATTACTGTTGAGCTCTGAGCTGATGTTTTCATGGAACTGTTGCTGCAATATCAATTTCTCACTTGAGATGTAATGGCTTGATGAGAGCCCATCAGATTTGTTTTCAGGTATCCACCTTTACGTTTGTCTCCCCCTTCACTTCACATTTATCCAGAGTGAATTGATTCTGTGATTTTATTTCTGACTCAATCTTGTAAAGTGTTTTTCCAATTCTTCACAATTGGTTTTTGTCCTTTATTGCTCTGGAATAACCTTATATCAGCAGTAAATTTTGTTAGCCTACTAACTTTTGTTGGCACTTTTTCTAGGTCACTAATGAATGTGTTCAGCAGCAGTTTCCTACAGAATCCTTTTTGTTACCTCCCTCCATTACGAAAGCTACTCATTTACTCCAACCATCCAGTTCTGATCTTTTAACCATATCAGGACCATCCATCCTGGCACTCTTACATAGTTCCTCTTTTCAGGTATAATAGCAGAACTATCCTCAAAAAACATCTGAAGTGGCTCCTGTTGCCCTTTAGAGTAGCTCATTAGGTTGTGTATTCTGGTGAGTAGAAAAAAGGGTTCTTATCCTTGCTAAACTTACTAATATCCTGAGGAAATCTTCAACTTACCAATTCTCTTGTGGTTTTTTGGAAGTAGTTTGTGATTTAGAGCTGGATTTTGCTATGTTATTCTCTTGCCTTACTCTGTGCCTTGAAAGTTTCTTACTTTAAAAGCGTATGTATCCAGAGAATTTTCAACAATATAGCAATGATCAGCCAGTTACACTGTCAAAGCATGTCCAGGCCCAGATTCATCTTGGATCAAATAAGTCTAGATTTTAACTTTAATATTTCTAAGGTCCCCCTGTGGTCTGCAGAAAAAGGAGGTTCTTTTCCCCTCCAACTATTTTGGGATAGAAGGGATATCTTAAAAGCTGTTTATATCTCTATTGATTTCAGGGATAATCTTGGCAGCTGGCTTAATTGAGAGTCAGTCTCCCATAAATGTGGCTATGATCAACCCAGCAGAAATCATACTGTGTAGGTCTTTAGTGGAGTGAACCTTTCTGATAATAATACAGTTTTGCTGAAATAGTTTTGTGTTTCACAAAGTGTCTTCTGCTGGCAGAACTTTTCCAGTCAAGACAGATATTGTGTCCTGTCTTTAACACATACAGTTGTGCTGGCAGGAAGTACAAGTAAACTAAAAGAACATTTAAAGCAACCTTCAAGAATTACAAACCCAGTGAGATTTGTTGCAAGGCACCTCAGCGGCTCTTATGAAGGGAGATCTGAATCTGTCCCCTTGGACTGCTAATCTGAATGTCAATAGGAATTCGTTCTATAGCACTTGTCACAAGGAGTCTTTGATGCACCTATATTTACAAAAGCAATGAGGTATTAGCATGGGTTACAAATCTGGAAGTCTGCAGAAACCTAGAAGTAAATTTATTGCTGCTCTTTTTAAGGTCTTGCTCTAGTTTGTTTCAGATAATGTGATTTTCTTTGAGATTTTCCGTGAAAAGTCAGAAATATGCAGAATCAAAACTCATTCTAGCCATGCTTAGACCTGAAGCAAATCCTGTGTGATGAGATGATGGTTCTGGCATGAGTATTCAGATTTCAGCAGTTCATGTTGCATCAGCTGTGCTGCCCTCAAGGCCTTGCTGATGCTGGGAAAAACCCTCCTTTCTAGGAATCCTGTTCAAGCAGATCCAAAATCACTGCTGTTCTGGTAAGGTACAGTTGCTTTTTTTGCTGTGGAGATGGACAGAGAGCCTGCATACAACTGCAATGGCTGAATGGTGAAGCTCCACAACGCAGGACTGTCTTCTGTGATAGACTGACAGAACCTTTTTTGGGACATACAAAGTCTTCCAAAAATAAACTAGCTCAAGCTCCATGTAAGGGCAGGAAGGCTGACAAAGTAGTGTAGAACATCCTACATTTATTAACCATCTTAAATGCAAAAGGACATAATTCTTTAAAAATGGAAGTGGTCCAAATAACAAGACCAGAAGAGATCAACAAATAAAACCCAGACACAGTCAGGAGAGCTGACTGGGGTTAGAGAGGGCAGCTGGGCTGAACAGTCCACCCAGGAGATTTCCATCCCTCAAATCTCTTCTTACTGCTCCATGGGGGCCAGGGGAGGCAGCAGCAGATGCTGTCCAGATCCAGTCCTTTGCATAAAGGAAAGGACTTTCTCTAGATCCCGTTTTCTTCCTTGTACAAGAGGAAATTCAGTCCCAAATCTCCACTCGAGGATGAATAGCCATAACAGTGGAAGGGTGCTGAACTTTTTGCCTTACAGTGCATCTGGTGAAGAATGCCCTCCCTTCATTAAAGGTAGCACAGAACATCCTTGTTATTGCTCCATCCAAATCATGTGTTTGTATTTAGTTGCTTTTGCTTTTTCTCTGCATGGAGATTTCTGAGTGTACCAAGCAGACTGAATTCTTCACAAGAAAACTGCCAAACCCTCGTGCAATCTGTCCTTTAATGACTAGATAAGTAGCATGTCTGATCCATAATATCCTCCTGCTGGTTATTCTCTGGCAGCAGCATATAAAATGAACATCACAATAAGCTCCTGGATGGTTGGCAGTGTCCCCATTGACTGGCTCTGGGCCTGATGCTCCAGCTCGTTGTCATTATGGGCAGCTGAAGTAACCACAGAGAGCACTGAATGAGAAGGAACACTGTCATCCCAAAAGCACTTCCCAACAGCGGAATAACTCTCTGACACAGTACTTAGTTATGAGAGACACTAGAAGATCTGGATATTGCCATACAATACCTGAAGGGCAATAATTAACAAGGAAGGAATGGATTACCACAGGCAACATATTTTTCTGAGATTAAAAGCATTTCATAAAAGTAGGCGAACAGATGGGATGGGATGAAATAATGGGCCTAGAATGAGCAGTGAAGATTTTACAGGTATTGCATCTACATGAAACAAAGCTGAGCTTGGCAATAAAGATATTTTACCCAGCTTTGTGAAGCAGCCAGTGCTCAGGAGAATACAGCATCTGTGCGAGATTACAAAGAAAGGTTATGTTGTATTTTAGTTCAGAAATCAATAAATAATATTGACTAAAGTAATAAGGAGGATATTTATAGGATATATAGAGTATTTTCATGTTAGCTGACTAAGATTTGTCACTACATTAATTATGTATAAGATTCAAAAGATAGAGTTAGCCTTGACTCACTCTGGTGGCATGAGTCAAATGATCAAATGTGGCTGTGAGTTTTTCTAAACACACAGTCATTCAACAACTTCCATATTCATGTTATTAAATAACAGTTGCGGAAATGCTGGTTGAAAGGGAACTCTGAAGATCTTGAATTACTCTTTATGCAGATATTCCAACATCATGTCAATAAATTATGTGTACATTTCTTAGGTAGAGAATGCAAGTTAGTATTCATAAGACCAGATTTCATTTTTCATAGAAATAGAAGACTGTCCTAAGGAGACTCAACCTGGACTGTTATAGAAATCCTCATCAATAATGCATCTGCAGACACTCCCTATTTCAAGGAAAGAACACTATGTACTTTTGGCTCAACTTAAAACTTGTTATACATCACACGAGTGTCAAAACTTTGGTTATAATTACAAGAGTTAATTAGGACATAGTCATCAGAGGAGGTACAGAACTCCTCAGAAAGTGACAGTGCGTATTCCTTTTTCAGGATTCTGTGTGTGGGTTCAGGAGCTGTCAGGGTCATTAGATGCAGCCAGCAAATTAGCACACCCCCACGGAAATAAAGATATTAGTCTAGCTTACACAAGAGTAACTAACAGCTCTGGAAATCAAAGGGATTGAGCTCCCACTTATTGGCTTTCAACCAAAGTCAATGGAGCTGCTCCAACTAATACTGGTTGGCCCAAGGATCCCATCCACTGAGCATATGCAGCATATATCCATAGACATTGTGGGTACCATCTTTTTAGTACCCTATCAATCTTCCTGAACAGTGAGATGAAAATAGAGAGGTAGGTATCTGTGAAGGATTACCAAAACGTCCTACCATAATAACCATTGTATTTTAGGTCAAGGATTGTCTTTTCACTACAGAACCTAGAAGGATGTTTTGTAGTACCTTTTGTATTTGCAGGAACTTTAAGCCAAGATCCAGCATTTACTTTCAGGAAACAAAAGCAGCCACAGGAGAACAGCTGTGATGACCATAGTGTGTTGAAACATGAGAAAGTCCCAGTTCTGGAATAACCATGCCGCAGGTGTTATAGACACAGGATCAAGGATGAAGCTGAAGAAGAAAACATCAATAGCGTAGAATTGTACTATTACGGAGTCATACATTAAGACCAGAAAATTACAGAGAAAGCTGTTCAGACAGTTTTCCCGTTCACTTTGGATTATTTGGAATCTAAATCTCTCTTGTTTCTTTTGATCTCTAGCAGAAAGGATAGAAAGGACAGGGCTAGAAAACTGAATGAATGCCATCTTCAGAAGAAGCAAGGAAAGAAAATATCTTCCAAAATATTTTCTTGGTAATTTTCTGTGTAATTCTAAAACCCAAAAAGGTTTGTAATGTGGCAGTGTCAACTGAAGTTTAAATTGAAAGCTACATACATATATACACACCACCACAGATGTATTGGACAACAACGATCTTTTGCAAGACCGTTTCCTTAGCTAAAAAACAAAGTTCTGCCTAATAATAATAAAAAAAATTATAATGAAAAATATGTCACCAGCCCCAATGCATAGGTAATGCAGCCAGGAGACTGTCAGAAAAAAAGAATGTCATTAGTTACAGAATTTCTTATGCACTTCACCAAAACCTAGAGGTGTTAACTGAAGAAGATAAAATCACCTTGTATAGGTGTTCCTATATTCCTCATGGAGGTTAAGTTGTTTCCACTCATTCTCAGCAGCCACCATCATTTGCACTCAGACTGTCATCTTGGTCCACTAGTCTAATGATCATTCATATTTCCCACTTCCTTGCTCAAATCTGGAGTGCTATTGTCTGCAGTGTAATAGCTTTTTTTATAAAAAGCTGGATACAGAAGCATTCCTTAGAGCCGCTAATTTTATTGTCCCATCTGTCTCTGATGTCTTTCCTTTGCTGAGTTGTGGAAAAGGTCTTTTCCACTTCCTCGGCTCACTTGTTCTCCAATGTGTTGTCATCCTTAATTTTATTGTCCTTTCTGGTGATTTTTCTTTAGTTTAATAGAGATCCTTGAGTAATATTGCATCACAGATAGCATCACAGATACTGCATTTACTCATGTGAAAAGCCCCATTGTAACTCCTGGAGTAAATATTGATTTTTTTACATAAGCTTTCATGTTCCTAGGATTACTGCTCTTCGGTACCATCCAAACTAATGCTTCTACAGGATCAATGCAAGAGGCACACGCTGTCCCTCTTTTCATTGTGTCCTGGCACACAATATTTCAACACATTGTAGTCACAGAGTTTGCTCTAAATTCATCAGATAAATTTCAGGGACAGTAAATGAGCTGAGCATGAATCTCAGGTAAATGTTTTAAAATATAGAGAAAGCTTGTATGGGCTAGGATGACTGGTGAGCTCCCTAGTGGGGACAGATTTACTAATAAGGGGGCGGAAACTCTTTGCTGCAAGGGATTATCTACTGGAATTGAACATGGGGAATGATAAGAGATGCTGGTATTTCCCTCTTGTATTTGAAAGGTTTGATAGGCATAAAGTAGCATTAATAGCTACTGGGGACTCAAATGAAGATGTGCCCTTGCTTGTACCTATGTTCGAAAAAAAGAGAGGAGCCTTAAACATGCTGAGTTTCATGAGCAAAGTACTTCCCACAGACTTTTTTGGGCTGTCCTGTGGCTTCAGGGTTTCTGCACAATGCTTAAGGAGCTCAAGCCAACAACATTCATGACTTTACTTATGTCCAGGCTGCCCGGGTGTCACAAGCAAGCTCTTAAGCCTGCAGTAAGGTGCCGAGTACTTGCAGTAGTGCAGCTTTCAGAAGCTGTTTCCTCCTCATATCTTTGGAACATCTTCGGAACATCTTCGGAGTGTGCCATGTGAATTCTATCAAATTAGTGCAAAATTCGTAAAACCTCTATCCTTTTTTACTTTTCTGTCCTTTCCAACAACATTAGTAATTTGTACCAGGATTTACTCTGGCATGACCCAGAATTCAGGAAAGCCATCAGATGGTCCTTCTTTAGGCTACTGGGTCTGCAAACACACCTATGGATTTGACTTGAAATGCATCAGCAAGACTTTTCAAAGTCCCTGACCAGTCAGACTTCTTTCTGCAGTGAATCCACTTCACACCTCAGTTGTGGTTTCGGAGTGTAGTAAGTAAATCTCTTCACTAGCTGGACATGACTTGAATAATTTCTTTTTTTTAAACTGTTGATATTTATAGTAGGGAATAGCAGCAACGTTACTGTGAAGACACACACTTTTATTTTAGATAGGCACGCTGTTTCAATTTATGGATGTTAACTTGCAACTTCCTCTTAATCAAGGAAATGACACAGATCTTGTTGAAGATAGTGGGCACCATTATGACCAGTTAGGCTTGGTCATTTCTAGCACCAGTGAGAATATTTTTAGACATCTCATCAATAAGAAATATTGGCTTTAAATAAGGGATGCATACATATTATCTCAAAAGCTGATATATTTTATTAGTCTTGTCAGTTGTAATTGCTAGAAGTATAAAAAAGTGACTATCTGCTCCTGAGTGCTTCATCTGTATGTAAAGTTCTTAATGAAGCCAGTTGGTCTACTAGAATACACAAGTTTACATCAATGTAGAATATTGCAGTTAATAACTGCATTTTTTAGATAGAGCTCATCTTCCTTTTGATGCACAGGTTGATATATTGCCTTTGAAAGAGGTACACAAGTTTACAGTGATGCAATTTGTCCCACCTTCTCTGCCTTAAGTGAATTATCTGGGAAAAAGGCAGAAATCAGAATAAGCACTCATGAACCAGCCTATATCCATGTCTGGGCTGTCAACATTAGCATTCAGGTACAGTTCTCTTAAAGAGCTGATTAATTTTAGAAACACAGGCAGGTATGTGAAACAGTAATAACGCATCAAATTTGATGCGACCAGTCCAAATGCTAACAAAACAATGAAACACCAAGGGTCCCTGGAATCCTGTTTTGCAATTAATGAGCTGTTGTTTCCATTCATTACATGTATCCTATAGAGCTTTTTATTTCTGTGACAAAAGCACTGCTGACATAAGAGGAGGCAGATCAACCCCCTGAAGCCAATTTCTTGCCTTCCTCCCACCAACAGTCCTGTTGCTAAAGAATAAAGAGTAGAAAGGTCAAATAGCTGTAGGTGTCCAAATAACTTCCCCTAGACCCTTTTCTTATGGCACCATTAAAATGGGGTAGCCATTAGCATTTATGAAAAAAAGTGAACCTGTACCCTTTACTGGAAAAAGCTACGCTCTCGTTCCAAAAATAAAGACGAAAAAGGCCAAGTCTATTATTTAATGATAGAATTCATTCAGTCTTGTGGTGTAGCCTTTCAACAGCCAAGGAAACTCTCTTTGTCAGGCACCTGGAATATATTGTCCCTGGGGACTCTGAGATAAGAAAGCACATTCTCAGCTTCACATTCAGCATTGGTGTGATTTGAAGAGTGATAACATTTCTCCAGCCTACTGTGAAAATCACTCATTTATTATTTAGCCGTATCTCCAAGCCCCCTTGATCAAGGGCCCTTTTCCGCTCTTTCAGGCAGCTGTTGTGTTATATGTTCCTGATTTCTTTACATTTCTGCTTTCAGTACTGTTATCTCTAACTTAGACTATCCCAGTGTTCAAACATGGGGTCCTTATTTTACCTTTGTAAGAAGAGACAGGGTGAAAAACAATTACTTGATGGGTGTTTAATGTGCTTCTGGGAGCTATTTGTTGCTCATTTAAAGACTGGGCTTACCCTTTACTAGAATGTAAAAAAGAAAAAAAGCAAAACGAGGGAAGCTGTCATTTTTCAATACTTGCTGCAAACCTCTCTACTTTACTCTTTTCCCTGCCTCTGCAGTACAGTTGTTAATGATGTTTCTAATTACTAATTACTCTCATCAGCTTCATCCCCCCAAATCTCACTTGAAGCTACTTCTATAATTTGAGAAGAATTAAACAGTTTATTAGTACTGAGGTGAGAGTGGCATGAATGATGGAATTGTCACTTCAAAAGCCTCTTGTGACATTTTCAACATGTTTATGAACAGAGGCCATTTCAATATCATTCCAACATATTTTAATAGAAAAAATGGATTCATCCTTACGGTAAGTTTCCTTCCTGCTAACACGAAGATAAATTCAGATTTTTTTCTTGAAGTTTCCTTCTGGGGCCACCCCCTGACATCTATAAGTGTATCAAAGCCTTTGTAACCCTCTGAGAACCACTCAGCTACAGAAAGGAGTGGGGCAGCTTGCAGGAGCTGCAGATTGAGGTAATTCTACACTTGGCTGCTCAGTCTTGGCAGATGATGTTGCATTGTCCTTGTAAGATAGACTGAAGTTCACGGTTATGTGCACTTGAAGGTAGCGAACAAAGCACCTACATCAACATTTCAAGCAAAATACTTTTCACACCCTGCAAACCATTAAGGTATTTATGTGTAGTGTTGCTAAGGTTTCATTTCAGAAGGAAGAACTTCCCATGTTCAAAGAAAATCACAGATTCACAGAATGGTTGAGTTTGGAAGGGACCTCTGGGGGTCATCTGGTCAAACCTGCTGCCCAAGCAAAGCCACCTAAAGCCAGTTGCCCAGGACCATGTCTAGTTGGCTTTTTAATACCTCTAAGGTATCTCCCTGGGCAATTTGTGCCGGTGCTTGGTCACCCTCACAGTAAAAAAAAGTGTTTCCTTATGTTCAGATGGAACCTTCTGCCTCTCAGTTTGTGTCCACTGCCAATGGTGATGTACACATTCATCACAAAAGTTTATGGAAGGATTGATTTGAAGTCAGATCTCAAACCATGACTTCTAATATACATGTGCACTCTTAAGTATGCTAAATTTACCTTTAGATTTCTTTGCCCTAGTGTACAAGCTCTGGACAGTGTAAACAATGTAGGCTTACAGAACAACAAAATAAAAATTAATGTTTAAATAAATTTGTGTTTACAAATATTTTCTTCAATAGAACTTTGCTTTATCATGTATACTGAGACTTCATTTATCATGAGCTCTGTAGGAGCAAAAGAACAATTTACATTTTTGTTTTCTAATTCCATATCATTGACACCTTATTAGAAGACAGTACGTATTTATAGTGGCTAGTTTTTACATTTGGATACTGTTCAATGTATACCTGTCATTATCCTCATAGTAGAGGATCTTTGAGTCAAACAAAGCCCTCAAACACTCATTGTCTAAGAATATGCTGTTAAGGACAATTGAACAACTCCATTTAGAAGACAATGAAGTATTGCTGAATGTGTATCTTGACATATGGTTACTCTTATAAGGTGTATCTACTACATCATTTGAACAGGCCATACAAGGACTTATCTTTAAGGTAGTTGACACAGAGCCCTTTCACTGAAGCAGCATGGAGTGCACCCTAAAAAGTGAATTTTCCCCCAGTTTGCATCAAAATCAATCATTTCTGCCCTTCCAATTCCTCCCCTCCACCACACAGTTTTCACATCACCATGTCAGCCCTTTTCTCAACAATACTATGCATGTAGTAACAATTGTTTCCAGCTGCATCAAGGCCTTCTCTAAGTCATTGATTTCCAAGCAAGAGCCACCATGCTGAAGCTATAGTCCACATTTTACCCTCTGAGAAACCTCTGGTACACTCGGAGACTGCCTTAGAGAACAACGACCCAGTGAAAAATGTAATAGATATACAACAGCCAAATGGCAATGGAAAAATGCTAATGACATAGATTTCCTGTCCACACTTAAACATAGTTTCACCACAAGATGGTCTATTTCATTAAAAACGTACTAAAAAAGTTTTCAAAACTGCTTTATTCTAGAAAAGTTGAGAAGCATGTGTAAGAATCACATTTCCTGTTTGTTGCTATCAGTGTGTTGAACTATGCATTTTCCCTCCAGACTTGGATCAGAGGCCACCAGCTAGGATGTCTGATTGCACAAACTTTTTTGGTCACAGTTCACAGTCCAAAACTACTGGAGAGATCCCAAATGCCCTCAGAAAAATCTACTTCCAGTTTCCTATCATTTTATTTAAGGCATCCTGCCTGTGAAAATGTTGTCAGTTTAAAAAAAGCTTATGCAATGACCCAAAATCATGAGCACCCCTTGGCTGGTAATTGGCCTTAAATCAACTTGGTTTTGCCTCGGTCATTTGTCAGTGGCTCAATTAATTGTGGATTCCACTCTTGCTAGGCAACAGCAGGAAAAATTGAGTCAGAATATTGAAGTGTCATGGGATCTTAGACACCATTCCTTCTTAGTGAAAGAATTGTATATTGCCAGCTTCCAGAACACGATAGTTTACCTGCAGAGAGAATATTGGCTCCCTTTGGTGTCTGTATTCCCTCTTTCCCCCCATATCCTTGCCTCACTCCCTCCCTTGCCACAATGAACATTATTCTGGGCATCAGCCATGTCACTCTACAGGGCTTATACTCAGTAGCTGCGGTCATTGGATAGAAGGAAGAAGAATTTTGCTTCTTGATTGCACTATTGTAAGAGGTAGATGGGAAAAGAAATTGGAAAAAATGCTTGCTTTTACAGTTAAATCCTCAAGCACTGGTAAGAAATGAGCAGATTAAGGCTTTTTATATGCCTGTAATGCATGGAATCACATATATATTAGTTGGAATAAGCTTCTGGAGGTCTCTAGTCCCAGGCAAAGTTTCTCAAGGGGCACGAATGCATACTGGTATTGGGCAGGAGATTGCTGGTGTTTTGTCTGCTGATACATTAGGACTATTTACAGCAAAATTGATAGTGAAGATAGTGAAGGCTTTCTTTGCCAAGACAAGAAACAAGATCTGTGCATGGTGAGATAGATGCATGCCTATTACAGAGAACAGCAGGAAATCTGAAGTGTAGAGCATGTTACTGTCCCTGACAGTCAGATTTTCGCTCCGTCTTTTTTCATTCTGCAGAAGTAGTGATACCTAGCACAAAATATACATAGCAGACAGTTCCCTCCTGCTTTGAAGATTTCTTGGGGATTCATATGCCAGCTCACTGACTGTTTTGGTCTCACTACAGGCAGTGTGCCATGCCATTTACACCACGCAGAGAGCTTGGCCTCTAAGCCCTGCAGGTGTGGGAAGGCAGGGGCATTATCCAGGGCTGAAGTATTTTATAAGTGAGGAGACAATGAAACAAGGGCTCTATAGGATGTTCATGGTCCATCACAAAGCAGGAAGGGCGTGGACACTCTACAAAGTCTTTAATGCACCAGGATGGGCTGTACTTAATTTCAGATCACCCCAAGTCACCAGAAACAAATACATTGGAAATCTGAATTACTTCAGCACTAACTACTTCAAGGTACCAATCTAGGCCCTTCTTCCATGTGGGCAGATCACAACTGTCCAAAAAAGTCAGAGTTTCTGAGGATGTGTGCTATGAGGTGGTTGGAATAAGCTTGAGAATGAGCAAAGAAATGTGACTTTGAGAACTAATCTTGGCATAAATGACACAACTCTTTTAGTAGCCTGTAGACCAAAAACCAAAGCTGCCTAATTTAGTCTTTCCAAGCCACCAGTCTGCCATACCTTCAAAGGCCTCACCAAGACTGCCCTGATTTTTCTGGTTTGTAATATAATTAGGAACCTGTTTGGGAAAGTTGTAAAGGATTGTACCTCATAGCTGGACGTGATCCAGCTGTTAGTTGGTAAATGATTAGCTCTGGGGCTCCTTTTTGATTCTGTAATTCTCCAGCATTGAACTAAAAAACCTCCAATCCAGCTGCTGATTCCAGGCTCCAAACTTATGCTAAAAAAGGCTGCAAATTTTTTACAAAGTCAGAAGGGAGTTTGAAATGTTGCAGTTCCCTGTTTTCAACATGAGAATCAAGAATGCAAAGTGTACAACACTTCCAAGAAAGCAGATCTTAGTATATAAACTTCCCAAAATCAATTGCTTTTTCTTGTCTTGCCCAGTCTTGCTCGTAAAAGCTTTGTACTGAGTTCTACTTATATGTTTTTTAATCTTCTAGACACAAAAGAGATAAAGAAGGCATTTCATATCACTTACTGCGCTACATGACATACTATCATTGCATTTTCAGGCATTAATAAAACAAGTATCTTCGTGAAAAGCTTATATCCTCACTTCATTTTTTCCTGAGAGTTAAATCTTGCTGAATGCTTACAGGCCCTGTACTACAACCCCGAAGTAGTAAAGTGCCTTGCAAATAAAGGTGAGATTCTCTCCACATTATCTACATTCAGAGCTACTGCAGCAGTGAGAAGGACATACAAGTGTGACACACCTCTGATTAATTGAATTTTTGGTAACATATGCTTGAAAACGAAAGATAAAATCCACTGAGTATGATCCAATGAATTAACAGAAAGAACAAACTTGTCATATAGGAAAGCTTTAACAATTATGAGCATCACATGCTTCCTAAAGTTATATAGAGTTACTTCAGATTCCCTCTATCAATTTTAAGATGTTTACTTCAAATTTATGCTCATGCACCTGGGGTTGTAACTTGGCCCAAGGTTTTCATATACTGCCACCTCAAATTTCTTTCTGTTTTCTTATCAATCTTCTGAGAAGTTTTCTGAAAGCTTACCTCCATTCTTTCTGGGCAAAAATTAATTGTTGATACAAATAAAAGCTGTTTGGACATCTACATGGCAGCTCTCATTCTTTTGTTTGACTAATCCTGAAGGCCACTCATGATATTTTGAACAGTAAAGTGCTCATTTTTAGAAACAGTCACAGTAAAAATCTTTCTTTCAGAAACCAAGAGTGAATGGAAATATAATTAAGTAATGTGATTTTATTATTAGTGGTAAACGTATGCCTTTGGAAAAATACTCAGAAGAAAGTTATTCTCTTTTAGCATGGGGAAAAGATGACATCTCCCATGGAGAATAACTACAGGTTTCCCAGCAAGGTGTCCTTTGCTTGTTCTGTGAACATCATATATATATATAAACTCATTTTATACCTATGAAGGGAATTTACAATAGGGGCAGAGAAACTAGATATAGAGAAATTTCTACTCCTAGTCTCAGTCAAACTTTTTACCTGGATTAATTGCTGAATTGCTGTGCATTGACCTTGAAACTTGTTAAAATGCTGAGCAAGAACTTCTTTCAAAAAACTTATATGTAGATAAGCTACGTAAATTGTCCCTCCTCAGCCATCCCTAGCCCACAATGATACTGAGCAAGCGGTCAGCCTGAAGAAATAAGTCCTGTTTGCTACAGCTATGAGCAATGAGAGAGTCTCACTGGCAACCTCTTGCCTTTCAACCACGCATTAGAGACCATTAAATTATGAACACCACACTTGAAGACAGCAAGAGCCACAAATGGGTTCCTTTTTCTACCAGGTGTCTGTTTTCTACATGCATCTGTTTAGACATGCTCTGAGGAATAGAGAACCGCTTTTCAGCATGTCTGAAGCCAAACACTAGTGGCAAACTCATTGGAGAATATATTGATTGTCATACAACAATTTCTGTACTAAAACTCTGAAATATTGGGTATAATTTTGACCACGTCATCGAAAATGGTTGTGTAAAAAACCTACTTGAGAAGAGCAACCTAGAATTGAAGAAACTACCCAATAAGAGAGTTTTTCCCTGTAACTGATCTGAATAAAAGGAGGCAAAGCAGAAATGAAGGGTTGACCTAGTCAGATTGAACACTTTCTTGGAATGTCCTTTTACTCTTGAATCATAAAACCACAACACAATAAGAAGTAAAGCAGCAGTAATTTTCCAATGAGTAAGAGGAAACACATTTCTCACTGCAATGCCATAGGCAGTAATAAGATCCTCAGCATGCTAAATATTTATTGTTATATGCAACTGTTCTTGGAATAAGTCATATTATTGGGTGACAACTTCTCCCTTCATATGTCTCTAATGGGTTGGAAGAAGCTCTGAGAAGACTGGAGTATGAAATCAGTTAAAGGAGATGATTTTTTCATACTACTTTACCAAATTAATTTCAGATGTATTCCTCTATTTAACCACAGGCCTAGAATAAACATTGTGTTTACATTTATTGCATGACATTCTAATATAGTATTTGTGGCAGTTACATTGGAAACATTCCACACTGCATCTAAATGGTTGAACTCATTTTAGTGATGCAACTAACCTTTAGTCAGAAAAACTAAATTAATCACATGCAATGATAGAAGTGAAACTGAAAAGGAAGTGTATTCTTTTTCTTCTCAAGGTGTATGAATTACTGGCTCATATATTAGTACTCAGTTACATCAGTAGCCGAATCTTGTTAACGTGTCGGTACTAAAGAATGACCACCATCCCAAGTGGTAGTGTAGTTGACCTGTCACCTGGCTTTATTGAACAAGAATCCTTACAGGAGAAGCAAGCCAGCCTGTTTTCAAGCAAATAAATTTCTAAGATGCTTGCAGAAAGTGGTTCTGCCACTTAAGGGATTTTGGCCAGACAGAAGCATCATCTGTGAGAACCGGCCTTGGAAAAGCTGTTGAAAGAAGCCACGTGAGAAAGCTCGCGCTTGGGCATGCAAGAGCACAGTGGTATGGAAGGGATCAATGGTAGGGGACAGTGGAGCACAAGGTCAGGGAATCAATACTCTGTGCCATTCGAATACAGTTCCAATTCTGCAGAAATCCCTTATTTAGCACTTCCTGTTGGTTAACTCAATGCCTTCATAAATGCCTAGCTAATAGAAAACACCAGATTTGGGGATTTTAGGCCATGTGAAAATTGATGTATTTGATAAGACGTCATTTTTCTCCTTAGAATGAGCTCTGTCCTAAGTGGTTCAGCTGCTTTCACTGGCCAAGGAACCAGAAGGTATAGGGAGGAGAATTGTGAGTATTAGAAAAACAGGACTGAGTATGCGTTTGAGGATCCAGTTAAAAGTTGCCAGCTGCATCTGTAGATGCCACAGAGTTACCTTCATTGCCTAAACAGCAGGTATTAGAAAGGGGGCAGGGTGTTTTAGTGATAGCAGTACAGTACCTAGTTGTTGGTCAAGAAATAAGAAGGAACTACTGCATAAGTAGGCTTATGCAGAACAGAAGGCAAAAAGTATGATGTGATGCACCAAGTAGCATTAACTCCAGATCCTCACTGTACATTTCCAATGCTATCTTTGAGCCCGGGCTCTTGTCCAGCTCCTAGGCTTTCATTGCAAAGGGACCAGCTGTAAACTGTGGCTCAAGTAGAAAATACACAAGTGTGAAGTTGTCCTCTGTATTCTCATCTTGTGCTATGTTTCATTTGTGAATTTTGGTCTTTCATTAAGGACCTTTTAGTTGGCTACATGGTACTGGGGAATATTTTCATAGCTGAAGGTGTTTATGAGCTACAGGCTGGGCTGCAGCTTTGTCACCAGCAGCCAAACCTCTCAAGAAGTGCCAGACCTCTCACACAGCTTTCTTTCCACCTCCTCCTCTCTCTACTTAATTTTCTTCATTGTGGACCCAGAGAAGTTGTCTTGGTTTACTGCAAGTCATAATTCGTCCCTTGGTTTGCCAGAATTTCTTTTGAGATCTCTTGAAGTGAGACTGTAGTATTACCTATGCCTTCGGCTATGAAAAGTGTCTCCATTGAACTTCATTCCCCTTTCTACAGAAGGAGAATACATGTTTACATGGTATTTGGCCACTTCCTCCACAGCCCCATGTTATAGTTCTTGTGGATCATATACTACTGGCTGGGCATGCAACAGCCTGCAAACACTTTAATTCCTATGGCCAACTCAGTTTATTCTCATTAATGACAGCTACTGGTACAGACAAGGATGAATTAAGATGCCTCCTGTTCCTTAAAATGGTATCTGTGATCAGGGGGTCCCTTTGTGGTTAGTTTCTGTTAATTTTTTTTCTACCAATATAAAATCCACTTGTCCCATCCCAGAGGATGGGACACATCCTCTCCTACCAGACTATTACAATCAGGCTGGTTCGAGACCCAAAATTCTTCCATGCCCTTTCTCATCAAAAACTGCTCTGCTTGCTACAAAGACTCTTTTTATAATCCCCTCTGGTATGATTCACAATGCATCTGCCTGGTGTGGCATTCCAGATTTTACCAGTTGATTGAGTAAGGGGAAGGGAATTCTTTAAATACAGAAACTAGCCTTGGAGCAGCTACCAGGAAATACTCAGTCCTAGAGGGTCAAGAAGGTCTCGGATGACTTTCGGTAAGCCAAATTTCCTGCACATTACAGCAGTCAAGGCAGCCATTGGCCCCTTAAACCAGCTCTCAAATGAACACTTTTAATCATTCCCCTGAGCCCTTTTCAACAGCAGTTAACTTGTCCCAGGAAGGCTCAGTTGCACTTTTTGCAAAGGAAATTATTAATGGACTACTTAGTTGTTTGTTATTGTGTGTGTGGGAACAATTTAAAAAGACAGTGCGGGGTTCTTTTCCTTTGGGAGCCACTGGAAAGAAAAAAGTTTAGAAAATTCATTTGCAAAATGACTCTTTTGGAACCCTGAACAGCAGACGTGGTTTTACTGCAGGATATTTTTGTTAGTTCAGATGATAAAATAAACACACTGTTCACAACACCCCTTATCCATCTACTCCAACGCGAGTGTAACATGAGTATTTCTGTAACATGAGTATTTCTGTTTCCTCTCAGGACAGCCTATCCAAACCCTGACTCAGCAGCATATAACTTGGAGACAAGTCACGTACTTCACTAGGCCACTCACATGGGGAGGCAGCTCACGATTTTCTCAAAGCCTGGGAGGTTTTCTGCACCCAGCCTTATGCACCTGTGCTGCCTCCAAAGGCATCCAGTCTGCAGGTTACACCTGGCACACAGAAGTGTCTGGACCCACCAAGAAATGTGCCAGGATTAGCAAGCTTCTACCAACTCTCACCTCATGGTGGTGATGGCCAGACGAGACAGGGTACTAGGTCCATGGACATCACAGGTTATGTGCATTGAAGTTGTTACAAGAAGCAGAGGGAGACCAAATTTTCCCTCTGAAAGTTGATGCAAGTCTCTTAAGAGCTGTTTGACTGTATGCTTCTGACCAGTGTATACTTAGTCCTAGGAGCAGCCTCAGGGCCACTTTGTCCCAAAAGCATAGGAAGGGCCTATTTGTACGTGATTGCTCATATGCTCAGATACCCAACTACTTGCTGGCATGTCTTGCTGAAGGGACTATAAGCCCATGGGCTCACAATTAATTTTCAAAACAAATCATCCCTTGAAGTTGACTTAGGCATACTCACACTATATGTGCTCTTGATGTCTCTTCTGGCACTTTATTTCTGTGATTTTGAGTAGCAGAAATGAATAAAGAGCCAGTAGGTGCTTGGAAAAATATTTTTTTTTCCCCACTGAAGTAGGCAACAGTTATAAATATCCTCCAGACAGACTCCACCATCACAGCAATGGCAGCTATATAATGACAGTTGAATATATCTGAATAGGAAATTAGTCAGGTTGCTTCTGTGAAAACAAGTTTACCTATAAGGTCAATTTCAACAGCCACTGACTTATATGACACGGGAAAACCCAAATTCTTTCCCAGTGAAAAAAATTACTTTTATGTTGCCAGTGCTACAGCATCACAACTTGAAAGTTATCGCCATTATTCCAACAACTGATTGATTTCCTCCTAATCGTGCAAGTGATGACTCTGCATTCATTTTGGGAGCCAATTACACAAAAAAAATATAGTAACAGTTGTAAGAGAAACCCAGATTACTGTTCTAAACTGTTTTTCTCTTTTCTTCTTCCTTCTATCTAATCCAAAGGAGACATGAGTACAGAGTTCAAGTTCACAACAGAAAGGAGAAAAGACCAATGTCAATAAACCAAAAGAACTACAGAATACTTATTTGTACCATTTTTTTCTGTTGAGCAGGATGCATCACCTTGATTTAAGTTTCCTGAATACTAGCAAAGTGACTTATAGTGCAGTTTTCAGTTTTAAAATAAAGCCTGTGGACAAGTCCCTCATGCCCCACCACCCATTTTTCTAATACTTGCTATTCTATAGTCTATTGTAATCACATTTGAAATGGCATAAACTGCAGAGGAATGCTTCAATGCCATGCTGCCTTTGCTCATGATATATAATCCTAACAGATGGACATTGGCTCAGTCCAGACTCTAGGTCCAGGAGTTTGATGTTAATACAAGCAGATCAGTCACATCTACCTGATTATGTGGAATTTTGTATCATGTATCATAATGAACAGAATAAAATGTGAAAGCTATTGGAAAAAACACCACTTTTCTAAAACAACACTGAAGAACAGGAAAAATATGATATTTTTTGCTTATTATAATATTAGATATTTTATTCTGGATTGTTAACATTTCTCTGTGTCACATGCAAAAGAACTTTTACTAATGGAAATCAAAACCCACAGCAAGGAAGAAGCATTTTCCATCCTATTTCTGACTGTTCCCAACTGAGGAACATGTCAGGCACAATATAGCTTTGCAATTATACAGGCCTTTAAAAGATGCTGGCAGATGTTTTGAGAGTTTGGCATTCAGTATGAATAAGAAAACAAAACCATGACAGTTTCCCATCAAGTTAGAACAACACAAGAACAGGACAGAATATTTTTAACACACTTATATTCCATACTGCACACCTAAGACTACTGCTAAGGAATTTTTTCCTCTTTTTCTTTGCTGAGTTTTCCAGTAGTATAGTGACCAATTTATAATCAGATACAATTAGAATTCATCGACAGCATTCTCCTATGGAATTACATAAAAGACTCAGGCCTCTAGCAACAGCATTTTTTCCTTCATTGCCCAGGAGTATGAAATCAAAAACACAAGCCCTTAAAGGCCCTACCCTCAAGAGCACAGGCGAAATGCAGGGCCACCCAGTGTAGCATCTCCATAGCTCCTGGCAAGCCAAGATTTCCTGAAAATACTGGTGCTATCATGAGTTATTGTCAAGGTTAAAATAACAGTCAGCATTGTGTCTGTCAACTTCATCCATCTTCCAGAGAGGAAGACCTTGCTTTCCAATGATGAATTCCTACAGCAAATAAGCTCTTGCCCCATGAGGATCATTGTTAGAATGATTGTTAGGTTTGGAAGGGAATCATTCATGAATGTTATCTGTTTTCCTGTGTATAGTTTTATACTATTGCCATATACAACTAGGTATATGAGGTCCACCTAAGGCTTCCTCTTCAGGATGTATCTCAGATCAGCCTTTGCATTTTCCCCTTATTTTTATCTTGAAGAGTTCCAGTTTTCCAGACAGTTTCTTGTATTGTTAACATGCACTTTTTTTCTTGTTTGTCTGTAAAGAGTTTGGGGGTGGCAGCAACAAAAAGCTAGCTTTTGAGCCACTAAGTTTGTGCTACATTAATAATATTTTGAGGAGCAGAATATATCTCCAGTAATAAATAAAAATAGCTCTAAGACACTCCAGAAGTTGTTATTCATGTCTTTCTCAAGGCAGAACATTGCTAGAAGTTTAATTTAGAGAAATTGCAACTTGAATTCAGAGAGTCTACATTAAGCTGAGAAACGTGGGGATTATGAAGAAGTTGCTGATTTCACTAAATTGGAAGAGATGATGATAACATGTTGCCTTGAATAAGAGTATAGTTAATTAGTAGAACCCCACCCTGTCTTTCTCACAAGCCTGGAAGTAGGTCACTACAATATGGCAATTCAGCTGGAAGAACTGAAGAGGAAAAAACCCTGAATTTATTATGTGTTTAATGGAAGGCCAGCATGTTGGTTCTGATATTCCAGTCTTTTGGGCAAATACCCAGCATATCAGAAGGCATACAAACTCTTGAAAGTTCTGCAAGTGCAGTCTAAGGGATGAAGAACTGGTTCAAATTTCTAGCAAGTCACACTGCTGTAGAAATATGGATTAGTAGAAATACCCTCAGAGACGTGTAGCTCTTGCAGGACCATGATGAGACCTGGTCTGAAGTACCGAACACCATTTGGTTTTCTCTGCATTCAGGAGAGAATTCATTACCTGAGACAAGGCAGCCAGAGGAGTTTGGCTTGTTAAGGACAAAGGTCCTTTCCCTTGCCTTTATATGATTACATCCAAGTTGAAGTTATCTGGGCAACATAAGCTTCTTCTGTCACCAGTAATGTCAGCGAATATGAGGATACTTTTGGAGAGCAATTCATCCCACCTAATTTAAGAAGCACTCTCCAGATTAGATTTGAGTGTCTAAAATTTACATAGTCTAAGCAAGAGCCAAAAATTCCTCCCATTAATTTTAAGTACATGACGTATATTGCTGCCCATGAAATATGCAGTGACTAACTAAATATCAGGAATGAAGAAACAAAGTTAAGGGCAAAGTTGGTACAAGAGCAGATAAAATAAACTTGTTCTGAATGAGTTGGCCCAGAAATTAGGAGCTTTTTTTGCCAGCTGAATAAGACTCCAAACAATTTTTTAAAAGAACAGTTGAGGGACACACCTGAACTATTTTAACAGGTCAGAAGGAGGTTTGCTATATTTATGTATGTGGTTATATGCCACAGTTTCATCACAGGAATGAATGACAAGGCTGAATAACCTGGGAGGGTTTTTTCAGCTTTATATCAAACCATTGTGTTTCTTGACCTCTGTGAAAAGTGGGTTAGAGAAAGTGGCCTTGCAATACTGACAAGAGCACCTCAATGCCTAAAAGAAATGTCAGGGATAAATAAGCCTAACTGCTATTCAATATCCTGTAAACAGATGCAAAATACTCAATTAAAAAAAAAAGCCAACCAACCCAAACACAAAAAGTCTTTTGGAAGTATTGACTAAGATTCTCAGCTCATGCAAAAAGAATTCATGTAGGGCATTAATTATCCTTTTTAGAATTACACTATGTCTGCACTTAATGTATCTTTTGCCGTCTAATCAGCACACTCATACTGACATTTTGCCAAAAGCTAAAGCTATATGGTTAAAGCTTCCGATACAAGCTTATTTATCTGAAGAACTTTCTATTTATAAACCTCATTGGAGGTAAAATTAAATTAATGAATAGGTCCATCTCATTTTTCCAAAATGCAATAATATATTCTTGTTCCACTGCACTTAGTATTGAATATTTATTCATCAGTTCAGGCATCACTCATCACTTTTTATTGAGAAAACATTTACTTTTGATACAAGCAGTTTCACACACAAATGTTAGCAGAAGAGAAATAAATGTGTTAAAACTGTTTTGAGTAAAAGAAACAAATAATCTTTTTTACGAATCCAGAGAAGTTAATCTCATTTAGATATTTTATTAATAAACCTTTAAGAAGGACAATAACAACCATTTATATCTTTCATTATCATTGACTCAGTGGTTTAAAAGTTGAAGGCATTGAAACATTATGCAACTGTGTGACCTTGTTTTTTAATATGCTAATAAAGGTTAGTATTGTCCATTGTACGGTAGTTGCAATCATAAATTTGTGCAAAAGAAGTTGTTTCTCAGAAATGTTGTGCAGTCTCCATCCTTGGAGACTTTCAAGACCACACTGGATAAAGCCCTGAACAGCCTGGTCTAAATTCAGTGTTGCCCCTGCTTTCAGCAGGAGGTTGGATCAGTGACATCCCAAGGTCCCTCACAACCTGAATTATCCCATGGTCTCCACTCTGACATCACGATCAGTCAAGTAATTTTTTTTCTGAAGAGGGTAAAACTACTGTCTAACCTGCTGTTTCCTCAATCAACTTGAAATAAAACAAAACACAAGCCCTATTCTGAGGGAGGCTGTCCAGGGTGAAGCACATTTATGCTGGAAGCTTAAGTGTCCTATTTATCATTACTGGAAACAAAAGTTTAGCTTGCCAGCAGTTGACTGCTCCAGCTCTACTTGCTCAACTGTATAAACAGTGAAAAAAAAATATTTTAGAAACGAGTGAAAGTTTAGTTTCTCCTTATCAGGAGGTCTCACAAATAAGTATTCATGAAAAGGACACAACATATGAAGTCAATCATTTCTGTACTCACAACAGTTAAAACCATAACAATACAGTTATGTGCCCGGGAGTCCCTCCTAACACTTTAAGTGGTGAATGTTACATATTATTAAAAAGATTAGCACTGCTGAGAGCTGAGCAACTTGTTGCCTCCTTGGATGCAGAATATAGGCACTTTTACAGGAGGACAAGGAAAAATAACTACAGCAATTTAAGCAAAACCAGAAGAAACAAGTCTGAAAATAAGAAAGGCTGAAAGGTATTCTATCTGGTCTAATGGACAACGTTGTTTTGTTTCTTTACAGTTTTATTGATTCTGTGGCTTGTTGAAAAACTTGCATGCTTTCTGGCCACTGGGGAAAAAAAAAGGTTGTCAAGGGGGGGTTTCTTGTTGGTTTGTGTTTTTTTTCCTTTTTCTTTTGACAAATGTATCGTGGGAAAATTTGTTTCTGTGCAACAGGACATGAACAGAGCTCTATGTAAAGAGGGCTCAAGGCCTCTTCTGGCAGCAAAGTGACAGGGGCAATATCTGCCAAAAGTCAGTCATGGCTGTCATCATTGTTTCTTCATAGCTAAATCTTACAGATTTTTTCTGTATCTTTTGCCTGTTTCTTCTACTGCTTGCAATACTCCTGCTAGTTCAGCGATATAATCATGCATGCAACAATGACTTTCCGCCCCCCCCACCCTTAAACTATACTGCTGAAGCTTAGTGAAAATCTACTGTTGCATTACAATTTAATTCTGTTCTTAGGATTCAGGCATATATCAGATTATTTGCTTTTTAAAAATAATGCCTTTGAATACCTCTCAATCATGGGCTTTCAGTTTCCTTACAGCTTCAAGAAATACCACCCCACCCCTCCCCTCCCCTATACCTAACTAAAGCTTTTGAAATACAGAAAAATTGCTTGTATTTGTGAAACAAGTGAAAAAACATAATAAGGAGTCCTGGATGACATGCTAATGTGTTTGAGCATTGGGAGAAAATATTCATCTTCGATGGGGGTCACAGGAAAAAAAAAAAAAATAATAATAAGC
This sequence comes from Stercorarius parasiticus, assembly GCA_013396915.1. Lineage (NCBI taxonomy): Eukaryota > Metazoa > Chordata > Aves > Charadriiformes > Stercorariidae > Stercorarius > Stercorarius parasiticus. The sequence goes on along the minus strand of VWZL01005281.1, from coordinate 1,172,688 downwards.
AACATTAAGATTCGTCCAGGGAACCTTTATTCCACCCTCCTCTGCATATGCATTAGGAAATTGTTTTTACAACATTTACAACTTTCACACACAACAAATACATCCTATAGTGAATAGCTATTCATAGATTACTTTGTGTACTATCTGAGTAGAAGCGAGTCAAACTAAACCGCAAGGATCAGAGGAAAGATGCTAGATGGAGGCATCCACTGAGGTGGGGAAGAACAGACCGCACCAAAACCACGACTCCCGCGACCACTGGAAGAGAAGAATCTGACCATTGTCCTTCCTGTGAAACCCATCACAGAGTCAACAAAAGAAACTCTTTCTGCAGAGTGCTGTACAAGATAACAGGTGTTATTGCCTACAGGGCTATACGACTTATTATGGGATGCAGGCACAAAGAATATTTGGGGTTGGAATGGAGAATTTTGGGGATGTATACAAGTTGTTATGGGTTGTTTAGAGGAAGTGTCAACCTCTCATCACACTAGCCCAGTCAGGAAGGAATCTCTGTGTCTTACCATCCACCAGGTTTAGCTCACTAATGTTGAATATTCAATAACGTAATTCAGTTTCGCATGACTGTGAGCCCATATAATTGATGCAAACGTGTCCATATCTCCATGAGTATTTCTATGGAATTCACAGTTACAGAGTGATACAAAAATCAAATACACATATATAAAAAAACAACATAGTTTTCTACACCTAGCCTGAACTCAGAAGCTTGATTTTCTTTAGTATTTGATGTTTCTGCAATAATTTCTATGTTCAAAACACAGGCCCACCATAGAGTAGCAGCTAATCCAGTTTAGGAGTGGTGGCCACTGTTCTTGTGCCCTTGATCCTGGGCACCAGAGAACTGAAGAACAAAGAACAGCTGATCAGAAAATTAATGTTTTATCCACCACGCACCAAACGTATGAAATCAACAGGGATGGAGTTCTCCCGGGCAATATTTAATGAACAGTTCCTTCTCCTGCTTAGATGCCCTAGCTCTTATATACCTTCTGTGAAGGCAGCAGCTGTGTCCTTTCCATCTTGCAAAGAAAGAGGGAGCCTGTGTCGGGAACACCAACACAAGGTATGGTTTTGTTATAGGAAACTACTGAAGCTTCACGCAAGAGAAATTTGACACAGGGCAGATGGTGATCACAGAAAATTCCAGCCTAAGTATTTTAGGTTTGCCCAATTGGGTCTTATGAGTACAAGTATTGGACTTCATTAAATGTAAGATTATACTACTGTAATTTCTAATTTTGGACTGAAGAACTACTGCAGGTTTCAGTAATCTTCGCAGTAATTTTTCAGGTATAGATTTCTTTTTGCTTTAAACAGATAATAGGGACATTTCATCACATACCGTTTAACCTCTTTGTTCTACAAACCTATGGGGAGAAAGCTAAAAGCTAATATCTATGTTTTAGTATCTAAAGAACCAGAAATATAATTCTTCATACATCTTTCAGCTGTTTTGCATAGCTGTTTCTCTGAATGGAGAAAAATGGCCAAATTTCTCCTTCTGACATTGTCCATCTTTTCTTAGAGGAAGAAAATTCTGAATATTTTATTCTGGCAAAGTAAAGCTGAAAATTGAACAGTAGAAATCCCCCCACGTATGTGAAAAGAAATTCACAGCTCCCTGCATTTTTATTGCAATAACACAGAAACTCCATATGTTTTTAACTTTCGAGTTTGCCTGTTCCCTTAATGAGGGCAATAAAGACATCTATTTCTGAGATGTTCTTACAGGAGCAAATCAAGCATTTCTCAACTCAGAATGAAAGGAGGATTGATGTCTGCTCTGCCTATTACAAATTCTACTAGGAAACTAGGAATAGACTGAAAGTGGGAGCAATAAAGACAATTCACAGAATCACAGAATGGTAGGGTTGGAAGGATCCCCTGGAGACCATCTAGTCCAACCCCACTGCCAGAGCAGGGTCACCTAGAGCAGGTTGCACAGGAACGCGTCCAGGCAGGTTTTAAATGTCTCCAGAGACGGAGACTCCACCACCTCTCTGGGCAGCCTGTTCCAGTGCTCTGCCACCCTCAGGGTAAAGACGTTCCTCCTCATATTTAGATGGAACTTCTTATGTTCAAATTTGTGCCCATTACCTCTTGTCCTATTACTGGGCACCACTGAAAAAAGACTGGCCCCATTCTTCTGATGCTCACTTTTTATAAGATCCCCCCTCAGTCTTCGTTTTTCCAGACTAAAAAGACCCTTTGTGTAACCTTTCTTTGCAAGGGAAGTCAAACAGTTTAATGAAGGAATTCAAAGCTGCTCTAGGTCACTTGAATAACGATAATCAATTTAGCAATCCACCACAAACCCAGTACATCCTTCCCATTTGCCATCACTCTTGGTGATGTCTGAGAAGGGTTCATAACTGGTGAGGAGAACCCAAGGCCAAAATGATGCTGGTCTGGTGTGTGCATGGATGGAAACCTGCATGCAGAGTCCTTGAGAGCAATCAGGAATACTGGCAGCAATTGCCAACGACAGAAAAAACAGCTAAGGCACCCAGACTGCTTGGCTGCAGTGGAGTTCAGGCTGGGTTACAAAATCCTTCTGAATAACAGATTAAGTTAAGCCCTGCTGAACTCTGTGTTGCAAAGGTGAAGCTGACTTTTAACTCTCACAGGTTTTACCCAGCTCTAACACAATATTTTCTATCAGTACTTGCAGCTGATCACATAGAAAGTTTGTGAAGTGCTGCATGATGTGCAGAGTCACTGCAGACTGATACTACTAAAGTAGAAATATTTCACCAAAATGTTACATAAAAGGTGTATATATTTATTCATTGTTAAGGTATTGGCAGAGCAACTGGCAGCTAAGATTCACATCCAGCGAATTACACTTAGCATGTATGTGCAGTGTTTGTTTAAAACTGCAAATCAATTACATTCCTTTCTAAAAGCAAAGAAAAAATATATCCCACTGGAGTGAGAAAAAAATTCCTTCTAAGAAAAGGCTGTGCAACCAATTTCTGAAGTTGAAGCAACTTCATTTCCCAGTCCTTTTCATAAAATTGATCTGTAGCTGGAGAGGTGAAGGTACCTCTTGTTTATATTTTAGGACCTTGCTTGTGGTTCACAGGCTTCCCAAATCTGTTTCTATAGGAGATGGAGCCATAGGAAAGTTAAACCTTGTCTTAGAGGATGTAGTCTTGCATGTATCTCTCCCTGACTAGCTCTAGTTCAAAAACTCCTTGGAGTGTGTAAGGCCATAGGTAGGAAGGCAGTGATCTGGTAATATTGGCTATATCAGAGGACCAACTTGTCAAGCTGCCAATAGCCACCAAATATAGTTGTACTTACCGCCACCAGAGGGTGCAAGGGAAAAAAAAAAAATAAAAAAAAAAATCTCTCAGATATTTTCATTTGGGGAAAGATACCTCAGAATACATGGGAAAGCAGATTCAGGACAAAGGGAGGGATAAGCTATTACCAGCCTTTCTCATTAAAAACAAGCAATATTTTTAAAAATGTGGCTTTTAAAAAAATTATGATTTCAGGTGCTGTTCCTAGATTCCTTTTAAATCACAAAAATCAACTTGGCCCACAGGAAAAATAATTAAAATTAGCGAAAACATGCTTGTTTAGATGAATTCAGGAATTCAACTGGTTTCTACCTTCATAAGAGCAAGCCCAGAAAGTTTTCTTTCAATAGGTCACTCTGGGTTTATATAGCTGATAGTTTGGGTTCCTTGGTGTTATTGAACTGCTTGGCATGTGGCCTCAGAGTAAATAATCAGAGCACAAAGGCCTTGTCTGTATTTCACTTCCCCGTGCTGTTTGACAAGTGTTTACATTCCAGTGACTGGGAAACTGGTGTACGTTCTTTTTGGCATCTCTCCTCTGTGGTTTCGACATAAGGAGGAAGGGAGAGAAAGATCTGCAGATGGTGTGAAAGCAGACCCCTGCTCATGAGAAGAGATTTCTTTTGCGAGGCATTAACATCTCTGACATTTATAAAGCATCACATTCCACGACAGGAGCTTTTGCCTCCATCAGCAAATCACTGTCTCATGGGAAAGCACCTCGCTCTTCACCTCTTAGAAGAGAGTTGATGCTCAGATGGGCCTATGATCATGAGGATGTATGTCTTCACCAGAAAACAATAGCATGCCAATTAGGCACCCCAAAAGTTCTATTTGAGCATTTGGGCATGCCGACGATCTGTTTGGGTTTAGGCAAAATGAAACCATTCCCACCTCAAGGACGCTTTCCCCACAGTTCCCATGAGGGTAAACAGCAAGATAACACATCCCATGTATTATCCATACAGCCATGCTGTATCTGTAACAGTGGGGAAAGAGACCTTATGGGTACCTGAGGCACCCAGAACTGAACAAGGCTATGGAGAAGGGATGTAAGGTCTCTGAAATTGCTGGAGTTTACTACTAAACCCAACTTTTTTTTCCAAATAGAAAGCTTCACCTCCACCAGAAGTGGGAAAGAAGTGCTAGATTTCTGGAAGCACTCTGAAGGATTTGTGCAATAACAACAATTCCGTTGCCTGCTTAACCATAGCATATGCATGTCTACAGCTTGACAGGGCCCTGAGAACACCTACAGGCTTGAATTCCAGGACCAGTCTCCCGTGAGGCCCCCGTCATATCCTTTGCCTGTGGATTCAGGAGCCCCATGTAAGTTCAGTCTTAGACACTGGCCCATCCCTGCTCAACTGGTCTCTGGGGTTGCTGCTCCATCTGTGCTGGATGGATCACCCCTAGCTTCCTGCCAGCAATTCATAGTCTCTCAAATGCAAGATGGCTGCAAAAAAAGCATCAGTATTGAAGCACTGAGAGGCCTCATGTTATTTTATGGTATAAATCCAGATGGGGACATACTTAAGAAGGTCATGGCAGAGCAATGTTCCATTGTCAGAAATAAGAAGGGGATGGAAACCAGGTCTCTTGAAGATACAGAAGGTGATCTGTGATAAAAGGTACTGACTGAAAGTTTTAACAGTCTCCATGACAGTTTTTTGTCATAGGTGTGCATGAGAAGCATTGCCTGTGCAGTATTCAGGCAGCACCTTACAACAGTGGGAAAACTTATTAGTGACAAAAATGTCAACTGTCTTTTGTTTTTGTTTTTCAATGCAAGCTATCCCTAGAATACCATGTGGTTGCAATTCAAAGGGTCCTTCACAGCCTGGAGACATGAGCTGACAGAAACTGCTATCAGTAAGGGAAATCCTCATTTGTAAAAAGGAGAAAGTTCTTTGCAATGGGGCCGGTCACAAAGAAGAGCCTGTCCAGAGGCTGTGGAGTCTGCATCCTTGGAGGCTGTCTAAATTCACTGAGCAACCAAATGCAATTTTGAAGGTTGGGTTGTTTTTTTTTTTATTTCGGGGCGGAAGGATCAGATGACATCCCAAGATCTTTTCTAACCCAAGTTATTCTGCAAGCCTGTGACTATCACAGAAGTCAGCCTAACGCCTGCGGTTAATTACATTGTCCAGCACACTGCCTACATCAAGTGTTTGAGCATCTTAAGAAAATCCAAGGTTTATTTATAATTGCTTGGAGGTTTAAAATGCTTCCAGTAGGTATCACTAACACTGTTCCCCAAGGGAGAAGGTATTTATGTCACCACACCGTAATTCAAGGATGAATAAGTAGGAATGGCTCTTTTTGGAAGATGGCTTCTCATAGGATAGAGGACTGTTGTGTTTTGTTGGTTTTTTGCTGTTGTTGTTTTGTTTTTTTTTTTAAATCTCCTCCAAATGTTTTAAGTTGCAAAGATCAACATCAAGTTGAAGTGTCTATTTATGTTTATCTCATCACATAATCACTGTTCTAACTTTGTGTCACTGGCAATGAAGTTTAGCTCTGGGCTATGTCTCTTGCAATGAACTAAACAGAAAATTTAAACTCTGCTGCAAATCCTTTGCCGATGCAGTTGCTTTGCCCTAGTTTTGGAACTAGATTCCTTTTGGATGGAGTAAAACAAGGACCTGGAATTCAAGCATGTTTTGTTATGGGACAAATAGGTCCCAAACTCCTATGTAGACTGAGTCACTAGGAAGTCACCTACCATGTGTGCTACCAAAAGGTTCTTAAACTATGAAGCCTTCCCATACCCTTGCACCATTTCACTTGCACTGTGAAGGGCCGTATACCCTACACCTGGTTTTTGCTGAAGTGTGAGGAACTGTTTAGGTGTAAGCAGCTGGTGGACTAGGGGCATCATCTGCATTTATACATGGGATTTGGAGAGTGTGTGTAGGAACATTGAGACAGATCTTGGGGACCCTGCTCCAAGCCACAGCTTGGTGTTGGTGCCCATCTGTCTCTGACTGGGTGCTGTCTGAGTTGGTTTCTGTTTAAACAGCAGCACCACATTCATACTTTAGAGGTGTGGTTTTGCTGATGAGAATGCAGATATACTGTGCATTTTTTCCAAGGCCTGGAGTTGTATGAGAGTTTCTCCATGACATCAATTATTGTCACCCAGATAGTGTGCAATGGCACAATGTGTTAATATGGGCCTATCCACCATCTCTCATAAGCAAACTGAGTTGCCCACCCGTCCCTAAATGCAAAACATTCTAAGATGACAGCGTCTTGGCCTTGCAATGCACAGCTATGGCCTGAAGACAGCATTTTTATTAACAGGTAGTTTGCAAGGAGCCTTTGCAGTATTCCTCTCCTCCCCGCTGTATTAGTCTGTTTCTACCCCTGGTCATGGTTTCAGACAGGCCTGGTGTGGGTGCTAATGCAGCCTATCCTTTGCAAGGTGGCCTGGATAACAGCTAGGAAGACAGGAATGTGGGTGTAACCCAGCGAGCACAAATAGGACACTCAAAACTGGCCAAGGGTGTTTTCCCAAAAAACATCATGGTAAAGATGATGACCATCACCTTGATTAAACAGCAGCTAAGGAATGACAGAGCAACTTTTGAAACAATGCAGTCAACTTGAAAAGTATAAACTGTGCATGAAAATTAGTAATGGAGCGAAAAGCTGCCAAAACCTCGTCTGGTTCCTGCAGGACCACAATAGATAAAATAATGCAACTAAACTTTGATCAACTGAAGTTAAAAGCCAAAGAGAACATGATCCTCACCATCACTTCTATTAGCAAAAAAGAAACTGCAGAAATTAGATTATTTTCACAAGAATAAGGCAAAAGATGTAACATTTTCTTAAGTGGAAGAGTCAGAATTAGGCACTTCAACTAATCAAGAATAACCTGTCAATACAGAAGAGAAAATGAACACTGGCAAGAGGGAAATACACTTAGGGAAAACCAATTTAATAGCAGTGCTCCTTTAGATTTAGGAAGTAAATTTGGTATGGCAACATTGGGCTAATGCAACAAAATCTGGATCTAATTTAAATGGGAGTATGCTGTGTTCCTGAACAGATGTTAATGAGACTGATTTGAAACCCAGTCATTGTTAGGAGGAAAAAAGACAGCTGTATAGAGGCCTTCAAGTCTGTATGTTCTTCAAATGAAACTTAAAGCCATAATAAGGAATGGCATTATATCAGACATCATGATCTCACAAATAGATCTTTTCAGGGAACGGTGGAAAGGCAAGGGATTATATGCAAAAATAACAGACCTATCAGGTACATTAGATATTTTACAAGTTCTCAGTGTAGTAGCCCAAACAGAAGGCCTTTGAATCCAATTCCAGAAATACAGCACAGGGACAGAATTAATCAGGGTTGATTTTTAAGTAGCTGTATGAAGGCCATAGAACTGGAGTTTGGGTTGGAATAAAAATTATTTAATGCCACTAAAAATATCAGAGTTTTTTGTTTCTCAGGAGCAATATATTATTTCATAAAGGTTAAGCTATTATATAATACATTAACAACTTGATATGGAAACGTAAGCATTAATATCTCGAGTACAGATAGGGTGGTGACAGAAGGCATTGGACCAATTGTCAGGAAAAGATAAACTGCCTTTATAAACCTATGAAAGAAGACAGGTCTCAGATGTAACAGTGCAAATGATCAGATTTAGAAGGATAGGTTTAAAAAATAAGACGTGCAGGAAAAAGGCAGTTAAACCTCCAACACTTGGCTAAAACTGCTGTTACCACTAAGTAATGCAATTGTTTGGATCAATGTCCTTAGGTCAACAACGGTGGAATTTTACACCCAACTTGTTTTCAGCAAGTTGATAAAGCAATCGATAGTTGCACAGTGATGGAAAATGGCATTACACACAAACACCATTAAAAGCAGCATTCTATATAGACAAACACTGGCTTTTGGTTCAAATACCACCAACTGAATTTGTGGAGAGATGGAATATCACTTGTGCAGGATTTAAAGATCCAAGTATTGCCCTTGTCACTTCCAATGCCTACAAGTAAGAAGTATAAGAATGTAATGTGGTGGGCATTAACTGAAATTAAGTAAGTGTTAGTTCTGAAAAAAGCCTGACTCCCTGATTTAATCCACATGAACATGCAGTGATGTAGGACGCAAAAGCTTCCTTTTGCCCTTCAGCCCATACACAGTACCCATGTCACAGTAGACTTACACACGGCAGTGAGCTCAGTCAGCTCTTTAGACAAGCCCACAGTTGGATGGGCAGTGTTGTAGGGTAGGTGCTTACATTAAAGTAATCAAATGCAGAATGGGACAGAGGCATCAAAACAAAATAAGTACTGAAGGAGAAGTATCCTCCACAACTCAAGACAGAGATATGCAGCAATACTGAGAATTTTAGGCAAATATTTTATTTATAAAAAAAAAAGATCGCTAGCATAAATCCAGCCTGTTTCTCCTATAGAAAAGCTGCAGAGGAAGGGAAGTTGGACATGAATTGTTAACGAATCTCAGGCCCAGGGAGACTGTCTAGCAAAGGAGTACTTCAGGTCTAATGTCTAATCCCAAATGGTGACAGCTTTTTTCTGCAAACCATCTGTTTCCCCACTGTCTGTCAGCCCTCACCTAAAAACACGTAGCCAACCACATCTTGTTTTGGGAGATGTGTTGACAGACAAACAAACAAGGTTTCTTTCTAACCATCACTGAGAGGCAGCAATTAGCAAGACCCCAGAGAACAAGGTGGCCAGTTCTGTCTGCAGTCTGATCAGTAACACTGCATGCAGATTTCCTTGAAGGTGCTTTGAAAAAACAAATTCTTATGTTTGCAGTTCAACAAGCCAGTAATCCACAGGGAATACACCACTTTGTGTGTTCAGATGAATCAGTGACCAATTAAAACCTTAGTAAGAAATAACCTTACTCTAACCTCTGTATTCAATTCCCAAGATACTTTCAAACTGAATATAAACATGAACAAAAAATACACCCTGGAATACAAGATGCCCATTTAAGCAGAAGATGGGTCAACTCTTTTCCCAGCTATTAGTGGAAAAAACACTGATACGAAGGATTTGGAAACAATGGACGAAATGGGACATAGGCATCTGAATTTCATATAAAATTGAAACTTGCAGTCCCATGTTACCTACCCACTTGCCTTAAACTTTGGGGACTGAAGGTTGTGCCCAGGAATCTAAAGTTGAATTCCCCTCTGCACACCCAGTAAGAGCTATTTCAATGTCAGTAGGGCAGAACTATCCAGCACCAAACACCAACTCAGCAAAGTGGCATTTTTCTCAATCTCGAGACATACTTGATAGGAGAGTGTTTCCAGATACCATGTTTTGCTTAACTCTAGTGTCTCAGTCTCCTCCAACACACATTCATATTTAATCTTAGTTAAGAGGCAGGACACTACCAAGTTCACTACCAGAGAGAGCCAGAAAGCAGGAAACTTATTTTTCCATTCCCTCACTCTCATTAATATTGAGGAAAACCTGTACCAGATGAAGACTTTGTTATTAATCAAGTCCTTCACAAGTTACCTGGTATGTTTATCTTTTTCAATCAGCTAAGAGTGGAATGTGAAGTACTCAGCTAAATTTTAGGATAATAACTGGCTTAATTGCTACCATCAGTATGTTTAGTACTGTTCAATTGAACCTTGAAAGAAAAAAAATTTCTACATTTCTCCAAAGTCTGCTCAATTTGTTCCCTAGCCTGACACCTTAGGGAATTTCCTCAGAATCTAGAAGAAAAGGTAGACAGTGCAATACATATGCAAATTTATACAGGACTTCTAAACTATACTGGGAGATGACTTGAAAGGAAGTTCAGCACCATTTGTATTTCCAAAAACTAAGCCAGAATTTGTTGGTCCGAGTAGCTTTCCTATCTCCTGGAGAAGGGGAGAATGTATTTGTTGGAGGAACACTGCAGCTTCAAAACATTTTTAAAATTCAAATTATCAAAATGCATCTGTCTGTAATTTCACTCAGATGCAACCTCAGATAAGGTGTTCAAGGAAGAAGCATACCTAACAAAGTGGTTGCTGGAGTGACCTGCAGCAAGTCAACTAGATGAAAAGTAACCTTTTTGATTTAACTCTAGTTGAAACAATTTGAGGTTCAGTGTTTTCTCTTATACCCATAAGGGAAAGTTATTTTACAGCTTGTTTTTCACCTTACTAACAAGAAAAGAAAAAACAGATGGAAAAGTATTCCCTTCCCAGCTTAAAAGTATTATTTCTAGACTGGGACCCTACAATACTAGCAGATATTAATTTCTCTACTACCACGACCAACCAAAAGTACACCATGACCAACAGAAGCTATACAGGCCAGAAAAAAAAGGTAATAACTCAAAGGTGAGAAAAAAAGGATTGTTTTCTCTTCTTCTTACTTTGTCCCTAGAGACCTTTTTATAGTATGTAAGCCCTAGAAGCCTCTGGAGAATTTTAACACTAGGTGGAAATGTCCCACAGAAGCATTTTACCCTTTCACATATTGCAGATGACCAGAAAAAACCTGTCCTGCTCTAACATTCAGGACTGTGGAAATGAATATCCAAATACTGGAGCACTCAGCTAGAGAAATGGTATTTGTGAAAAACATTTCATAAGCCATTTAATTCTGCATAGGTTACTACAAGATGAACTGGAGTTTAGAAAAAATTGACACAACTTATAGAGTACTTGGATAGTAAGAAGTTACAATTGACCACTAAAATAAAATTAGGAGCAATGTACTAACAGAAAAACAATAGTTACTAGCCATGTTAAAATATTATTTGCATTATAGATAACCTTATCTTTTCTCAATTGGTATAAGAAAGAAATTAAAAGCCTAGCTCTGAAAAATCCTTAAAATGTAACTCTATGTAATGACTAAACATACTTGATTTTTTCTTAAGAATATCATTTTAGTTCTAAGTAACCCTTGAAAAAATATACTGCTTTTCTGCTTACCTCCAGACGCTCCCTTTCACAGTCACCTGAAATACCTTTGACAAAAAAACATAAAAAACTGCAGGTATTCTCTGTATATAATGACCTGACTTAATTCTCAATTAGTGGAGCCCCTCCCCTGGAAGGAGCTTGTTTTATAAATGGGTTCTTCTGTCTCAGTAAGCTTTATCTAACATATTTTAATTATTTGTATGTATAGCCTAGGAATAGATTGAAGCTAAAATAAAAAGAAAAGGAACAGTTGAGATTTGGTCTGTTTTTTCTTATTGTATTTTAATTTTATTTTCATATCAGCTACTGCTAAATGGTTTTTGTTTAAGATTACATTTTTTGAATTGTACTTTTAGGTAGAGATTTTCTAAACTCTCTCAGTAATTCTATATTTAGGTGCAAGGGAGAAAGAAAAAAAACTTTGCTGTTAAGTAAAAAGAAAAAAGCCATTTTTTGGCTGACTAAAGCAAATTCCTTTTGAGTGTTATCAAGATAAGGCTAAACACTCAGGCAGGTAACAGTCAACTCATAATTTGTCAGATCTTTCAATGATATTTAGTGTACAATTCTTCCTGCAAGCACAGCAAGGAAGAGAAGTAAAAGTTGCAAAGTTAATAAAATATTCTGAGTTCTAGGATGAAACTAGGATTTCCAACACACTGAAACACAATTAAAATAAAAATAGTATTTTCTTTTACTGGTCTAATAGCAAAGAACTATTGTATACAAATAAACACATCTTGTTTATATGGCATTATTTTGTAGCCTGTTATTTCAAATGTTTTATTATTAAATACCAGCATAATAGAATATTTTCTTTACATAGTTTAGGTTTAAAGTTCCTTATCAAATATTAATAGAGTTTGGTGCTTATGTATGAATAGTTTTTCACATATAATCAATTGTATGAAAAAGTATTTGTAAGAACTGGCTATCCTGCATTACTGTGTACTTGTTTTAAACCCGATGTCAGATGCTGTGAGACATTAGATTAGATAATCATGATGTACCCTCTTGGCTACAAGATCCCTGGAATTATTTCAAACCTGAATTATTTAATCTGACCAGGGAATTGAGGAAGAGATGTTTCTGGTTTGATGCTTGAATTCTAGTACTTGTAACACCTTGGCTGTAGGTTGCACTACAAGAGTTTTCACATCCCAGGAGCAGAAAGAAAAGAGGAAAAAAACCCAAAACCTTTCCAACTTTTCACATACTTTGGAGTAAATCTTAGGTTTAAGGTATTGAATGTCAGTACATTAAAATTCAATTAAATTCAAAACACTGTTCTAGCCCTGCTTTCCATAAAACTGAGATTAGAGAGCATTGCAAATATCATTGCATCATTAAAAGAAAACACAAAGCCCAATAGGTTCTTATTCCTAGAAATCAGTCCCTTGAAACTACAGGCAAATGCATAAAAATAATTGCTATGTTGCTGGAAAAAAGTTTTACTATTTACACTTGTATTTCCCTAATTAAATTTGCATAATGTAATTAGTGTAATTCGGCATACTGTACATTGCAAATCTGTATTTTTTCTCACACTCCAGCTGTTTCCTTTTGCTTTTTTTTTTTACTATTAAATGACTTCTGTTCTAAAGATGCTGGCATGCAAGCTCTTGTGAAGTTTTCAGTCCTCCTTTGTTTCAAATACATTAATCGTCTCTAATCTTTGATGCTCTGCCATATTGTGCATGGTGTGACAGTGTGAGGGTGGTCTTCTCAGAAAGTAAAATGTAGGGCTGCAGGACTGACCAAAGCCAACACATGGAGCAGCACAGTGTGAGGACTGAAGTAAGCTTTGCAGCTGGAGGAGCTCAGATCCCACCCCTCACCACTGTATCTGCCCTCCAGGTGTTTGGCTACAAGCTCATAGTAAATAATGCAGTAAGGATCTGGCTAAACTCAGACTGTTGCTTTGGTTTTTTTTAAAAAAAAAAAAGAATTAGTCAAGAAATGGTCCTCGTACAAATGTGGAAGTAAGATTTCTGTGATGCTGGAGATCAGAGTAAATGGTCTTGCCTATTCTCGTTTCAGCCTGAATATTTATAAATGATAATTTTACTTTCTTTTATGGAAATCCTGGAGTAAATTTAGTCCAATGCAGAATGTGCATCTCTAGTTTTCAGATGCCCACAGTTTATTGTTAAAAATTCATCAAACTTTTGTCATAAGTATCTTTGTCATTTTACATTTTTCTTCACAGTCGGAAATCCTTTTTCATGAATGTATCATGCAAAGGCTGAAGTTCAAAGCAAAATATCAAACTGTGAGCCTTGCTGTAAAACTGTGAATGGTGACAATGATGACCTGATGTATGTTAACTTAAATTACCCTTCAGGAGAATTGTTTTAGCACAGCTTAAAATCTTCAGGACCTGTATCTTTTCTGCTATGGAATTAGATGCTATTTGCACACTGTCCAGCTATTCTAATTCTATATTTATGTTCTACCAGTTCATAAAGGATAACCTCTAATGATCAATCTTATATGCATTTGAAGAATTGCAGATTTCCTGTGATGAAATAACTTCTCAAGCTGAAATGGCAACTGGACTTCTGAAGTAGTTCTTGTTCTGAAGTAGTTCTTGTTCTTTCCTAGAGATTTACCCAGTCCTTCAATAGCAAAGGTTAAAAATCCTAAATCAAAGTCAAAACCGCTGTCAGTCTCAGCAATTTGATTCTTAAGGAAAACACTGTTTTCAAACTGTGTTAATGCTCTTAGGAGTTCAGTTGGGGCTTTAGTCTAACTCCGATGGCCTCATAGCTGGATCTTTTACTAAAACTATTCTAAACACTCAAGTGTTGTCATTTTTAAATAGCTTCTGTGTAATGATCATCTTGTTTGTCATAAATTACTCACATTAATGTTTCTGTCTATTCATCAACAAACCATCCTGAGTATTACATTCTTTTAATTACTTATTGAATAATGTTATTAACTATTCCATAATCTTGTAGATTAATATAATTTCATCAGTGTAATATAAATCACTACAGAAAGCTGTAGGGGTTGATTCCATGATCAATGTATAATTGAATTACTTATTGCTCTTGCCTTATGCATAGCTTGTTCAAACAAGGATGCCAAGGCTTGACCTGGCACCCCAGGACCTCATGTGGGCGGCAGCCTGCTTGGCTGTTAGTGATCAGATACAGGAGCAGTGTTCCTCTTTTTTTAAAGACTTTTGGTTTTAGAAATATTGGTGCTGTTCACTTCCCACAACCAATCTGTCTTTTGGGTGCTAGACAGGCATCCTTTTTTATTTGCATCACAGTGGAAAATCTTCCTTTTTGCTTATGTGCTCAAAATTTTTGATATCAGCAGGACCTCCATCTCATCAGAATCCCTGTCCCTCATTATGTGCTGGTGCACTCGGATGCTTGGTGCTGGTGCTCATAATTTTGCAGCAGTGGTACCAGGGGGCAAAAGCACTCATACCCCCAATGAGCACTGCATCACAACTTTCCAAGGGAAAATGGCCGCAGTTGAAGAAGAGAAAAAATTATTCCTTTTCATTGCCTGATATCTTACCCTGATGACTGAATGAAGTTTGCAAAATAAAATAAGTAAATTTACCTGAGACCAGGAACAAGACAGTGGTGATAAGAATACCTGTAGTTTGAATGTCAAGGTGTCAGGAAGCAAACCAGTATATCACCATTACTTTTGCAACTATGAACATACATACTTTTAAAGTTAAACAGCTACTGGTACTGCTGTCATCAGTTAATCTGATTCAAGTTTTTACTCACTTAAACTCAGCAATCTAAATATGAGGCAAGTAGACCAGGCAAGGCACTGGGACCTTTTGATAATGGAAGAAAGAGGTAGCTTGGGGAGGATCTTCATCCTATGAAAGATGGTTTTCTGAAATAAAACGGAAAGATCTGCTCTATGGAGCTGATTATTTTCATTCGTTTTCATTTTGGGTACCTGAACAAATTTTGTCTGTTTACTCATTCTTTGAATGTGACCAGAGGAGAATATGAATACATTAAATTAATACCATTTTCCTACCCTAAGAGAGTCCTGTAGGCATAAAATGCATTACAAAGTAGGATAGTGCTTTGAGTGGTGGAGAGGTTAGTACACCAGATCGAACCAATGTTGAACTTGGCCAGGATTGTTTCACACCATGGTAATACCAGAGGAGAAAAGCAAAAACCAAGCTACATTTAATTTGTCCATTATGCTCATCTACACACAGCCATCATGATTTGTATGCAAGGATGTAACACCTGTGAAATCCACTGTAACTGGCATAAGTATTTGCTGCATTTCATGTATTCTTAGACAGAGATACAAAACGAGGCTTATCACTTTGAAAAAAAACAACTTTTCAGATGTAAGCACAGCAGCAACTACTGTAACTATCATTAGTATAGCTTGCAAATATTTAATATTTATTTTCAGATATCCTCAATGCCACACTTTGGCAGTGAGTTTCATAACTGGTTTACATATTTCAAGAAGCTGCATTTCCATTAATAACACTTATCATCTGGAGAATTTTGTGGAAATCTTTCTTTGAGTTTTTGGACATGGAAAAAAGAAGAATAAGAATATCTTCCTTTAAATTCTCGAAATTTAATATATTTTCATCATAACTCCTTGTATTCATCTCTTCTGTAAACAATCATACAATCTTTCAATCTCTTTTTATGAAATTTTTATTCCAGGGCTGTGATCATTTTCATAACCAATTTCTGAACCCTTTGTGATTCCATAATATACTTCAGGAAGTTCTTTTGTATTTTTTATGAGAAATAGAATATCAGCATTTTTAACTGTTGTTTGTATTTAATCTGCCTTGCAGCCTCAAAGTATTTTCAGTCTTCACTACCTTCTCATGATATTTTATTCCTGTTTCCTGCACACACTCTGCTATATTTCGAAATAGAAGATAGGATTTGTGTCAGCTATTGCTGATATCTTGAAGTTAGACATCTCCATCTAAGTTGCTATTATAGTCAGATTAGGTTATATAGATTTACCTTCTGGAATTGCCTAAGATACTTACCTTAAGATGAAAAATATTTAGCGCATATATTGTCAGGAAAGTGGAACTGAGAATAGGAACTGTTGGTGTTTGACTCTTGACAAGTAGAAGCAGGAGAAAACCATTTGAGATATTCAATAAAGCCTCATTTAATGTTAGCATTTTGAAGATTTCTTATATTTAGTTTCAAGTATTGCCACCCAGAGCCTGTAATTAAAAGCAACTGTAAGGGACCATCTATTGTCTTTCCTGCTCCAAGACACAATCACCTCTATTTACATCACTTTCTTGCAGATGACTTTCTAGATGTTTGCTATTAAAAGCTTCCAATGATAAACACACAACTTGTCCCATTTAGCCGCTTAACTACGTTCACTTGGAAGTTTTTACCTGTTGTCTGACCTAAACTCCAGTTCTCCATTTTTTAACATTCCCTTGTGCAATGCCCTCAATAGCTACAAACAGGTTCTGTCTTGACAGCATTCTTTCAAAAATTAAGGATAAATACTGCATTGCTGCTGCTGTCATCTCTATGTTAACCCATGCCAGAAAGAAATAAGCCTTGACTTTCCCTTAATAAAATAAAATTCAGTAGTTTCTTAGATTTCTCTTCTGGATATTTAGAAACAGTTTGATTATTTTTTTTTCTAGCATGTTACTGGTAATGGAAGTTTAAAATCTCAGTCTGTGATTCTATTTCTTTTTTTCCCCCTGTTTTAAGGTAGGTAAATGCTGGGTGTCACGGGCGGAGTGATTAACTTCACTTGTAAGGGAGAAGTAGTGAGATATTTATTAATATAAAACAGTGATTTAACAAAGTTAGTAGTGAATGTAACAGTGTTTTATGAGATTCGATGTCAAGGTACACTTGATTATTTACTGCATAGAGGACAAGGTCAGACAAGGTGTCAGGGAGACCCTCCTGTTGAGTCATGAGGTTCAGGAAGGACCCCCTTGCTTTCTAAACTCCTTCTCAGAGAGGAGTCTGAGTGCAGCTGGATCCAATCC
Source organism: Stercorarius parasiticus (assembly GCA_013396915.1). Taxonomy (NCBI): domain Eukaryota; kingdom Metazoa; phylum Chordata; class Aves; order Charadriiformes; family Stercorariidae; genus Stercorarius; species Stercorarius parasiticus. Next base: position 1,155,401 of record VWZL01005281.1, on the reverse strand, counting down.
TAGTCCCAGACTTGGTCAACGGTTTATGTCTAAAGGATTATATATGCGCAATCAATCCTTTATATCACTTAGCTAAGATTTCACAGTTTAGCATGCTAGTAGTCACTTGCCGAGAATCTGTTGCGGCAAGGAATCTCTCAACCTCGAGGAGTAGAACCTTAAGTGAGTGTCTCCGCTCAACAGGAGGTCCTGGCGTGCAGCCCGCTGCTGTGCAGGAAAGCTCAAAGGGCTCTTGGGCTGTCCACTATTTATAGAGTAAGATAATTGACCTATAGTCATATTCGCATGGGAACAAAATATCTAGGCCCCGCTCCAGGCAGTGTTTTGGATGTGTTGCCAGCCATCCCCCAAAGTCCAGGTGCAACACATCACAGCTCCCACTGATGGTTATGGCTTGAGCAGGAGACGGGGTGGAGGAGGGGAAGGGGGAGAGCACACCGCCACACTGGGTTCTTTCCCAGCCTTCAGAAATCTCCCCTATCTGCTCTGCATTCCCAAGAGAGCCAACAAAACCACCAAGATTGCTCTGGTAAACCTGAAACCTTAGAATGATTGTCTTCGCATACAGCACATTTGAAAACATCACATGTGGGCAAGTATTCCCTGACATGTTCTGTCTCAATTGTATCTTACACTGTATTCCTTTGGTGGTGGTAGCTATGTGAAAAGTTGACTACTTTGTTCACCTGATCCTATGTATGGAATTTTAATTGCATACCTTTAGAAACATATCTGCTTTCAGAACTCATGATGTGGGGTCTTGTTATTACATCAGGCAGATTCTAGATGCTGAAAGTTCAAAAACTAGTTTATGACCACGGGGAGGAACATTTCAAATTTAGACAATGAAGGAACTGTGGCGACACAGCACAGAGCAGCCATACTGACTATATTACAAGTTCAGTGTGAACTGTACAGTTCAGAGTGAGTTTGTACAACTGAAAGATAAATAATACAACAATCCAAAGGTATGGAGGAGTAGTTGTCTTTGATCACTGCAGTCAGCTTCAGTGTAACACTAACAGTTGGTGACACCATGTTTTTCCTCTGCAGAGCTTGATGGTCCAACACAAAGTGGGAAGGATAATTATTGCTATTTTGCTAGTGGGAAAACTGATCAAGAGGAAAGTAACTCGCCCAATATCATGTCATTTATCTCTCTTACAAAGAATTAGATTTTATGGCACGTTTCTAAACAATCTGCAGATCATACGGGTAAATCTGATAAAACCTCAAAGATTTTAGCTTCAGTGAAGTGGCCCTTTTGAATCTGCCAACTTTCTAGAGCATAAAGACAGCATGATATAATCAGAACTGAGTAACTTCCCAGGTCTTTTCATCAAGGATATGATTGTAGAGAGCCTAGGATTTCCCTAGAACCTTATTTCAAGTACTAGGATCAGCATATGCTTTTTCCAGCCATAAAGACTCACAGAGAATATATTTTGATGCTTCCCATCACTTAATCCTTCTCTTACAGAAGTTGATCCTTATAAGTAGTTTCTAGCTCAACTGGCCTGTCATCTGAAGCTCTCAGAAAGCATGTCAATCAGTTCCTCAAGATGATCCTGAATAAAAACTCCCGCTCCCTAAAAAGGACGCTGGTGGCAAAAGTGAAAGAACAAAAGCCTGATCGTCGGAACAGCACAGGAAAGTATCTTCAGGCTGACTTGTCCTTATGTTACTGCAAGTGACGAGAGTTAAATCTCCAAACAATATTTCAGAAGGGGGAAAAATATGAAGGTGTGACTGAGAACCGGAAGGGAATAACAGATCCCATAATAAATTACATTGGTCTCAATTGCATCAAAAAGGCATTAACCCTGTCCAAGGGCAGATTTTAGGTTGTTTTCAGGGTTTTATTGCTTTTCATTGATGGCTGTGCAAGCTGTTTGGATTTCTGATGCCTTTTCCTTAAACCTAGAAAGATTATTACTCAACACATCCATCTTTTTAATTGTCTTGTAGGATTCAATTCACCTTTGTACTCTTAATTTTTGTCCCTTTCCTTTCAGGACTGAATAAAATAAATGATGACTCAGTTTTTCTTTGTCAGGCAGCAACCTGAGAATTATTCCTATGCTTTTGCAAATCCCACATGGCTTGAATCAAATGAGCTTGGCAAACGCCAAAACTCTTGGCTGTTCGAGGGTCTGACTTGATCTATTATGATGTGCTCCCAATGATGGTGTGAGTGAAAACTCACTCAAATAGAACTGTCTCAAACCTCCTGTCCTTTGTGAATCTCAATATTTGTGCTAATGGTTTAATGAAAATTACATGGTATGTAAAATTACGTTAATAATATATATAGCAGAATTCACCCCAAGATTTAAACATTATCTCTGTATTTCTCTGATCAGTCCTCAAGTTGGGGAAGGTTATAACCAAGTTTGAGGAGAATGCAGCATTTCCAATTCCACTTTTGAAAACTCCAGTGCTCTCTTCTCTCAGCATTTGAGGAAATTCCACTGAGAAGATATTCCCACCTTCTCTAGAGGAAAAATAGGTTAGTACTCTTGTACTGGGTTGGAACATCCCCAGAGCCTCCCTTTGTCTAATATGAAAGATGTCCTTGTCTTCACTGGGGTTCAATGTAAAAAGTTTAAGTTTGAGGTCTTTAAAAAAAAAAGTAGGCTCTGTGTAAATGTTTGTTGTAGTTCTTCTGTCTGAAAACCAGTTATTTAGTTTTCTTTACCTTACAGACAGATTTATTCATACTTGCATATACACATGACATACTTGGGATGACACCAGAGAGGAGTCTCTAAGGTATTTAAAATGTGACTGAAGATAATGATGTCCCAGAGGGAGTTATCTGGAAATCTGGTCATTCAGGTAACAGCAGCAACAGAAATATGGTAATATGGAAAGCAGCTGTAAAAATCCCAGGATCCAAACTTCTTTCAGATCCGTGTCTCTCAAATCGTCCTCTATGAAAAAATACTCCAACTCTGTATCAGTCTTGGAGGAGATTGCTCCTGAATTATCAGAAGGGCTAAATTAACTTCTGCTCAGTGGAATCAAATGAAGAGAGAAATAAGTTGGTTAATGTGTGCAAGGCAGGGGATAAGAAAAACACTGCAATTACAGTATCAGAACACAATTTTAAAGAGAGAGGGGAACCCCATCACTAATGTTGGTTAGTTACTTAGATATGTGTCTACACACAGCCTTCATAAAAGCCATTTGCCTTTAGTACACACATTCACAAATTATTCTTAAACACATTATCCCAAAATTGTTCTGCAGCCTCTCAATTACTTCTATTCAATGGGAACTTGATTGAAGACCAGGTGTTACTGCAAATAAATGTAAAGGCAGTCAGGAATGACTGAGCCTAAAGAATAAGCTTCCTATGGAAACAAGGCAAGTTTAATTCAAGGTCATAGGGAATGGTTGCATCCTGTAAAGATTAGCTTTTCTTCTGAAAAGATCTTTAAGGGCTGGAATAATGGTTATTATTTCATTGATCGTGTATCAGTTCAGATTCTTCAAGCTGTATTCTCCTATTCTTCTATTCACAGCAATTTAAAAGAGAAACCAGGACAGAAGTATGTCAGTCAAAACTTCTGAGCAGATTGGCTTTGGGATTTCAGCATGGGTCAGCTGCAGTAATAAAACTAATTTGAAATGGTGTTAACAATATACTGATTCAATTAATTTTTAAATAATAGAGAAAAAAAGGGAACAACACTGAATTTTTTATGATCCAACAAATGATGTAAGTTTTTCTGTTTCCTAATTGGTACTGGAAAATAAAAAGGAACATTTCTTCTGCTGGTATCAGTGGGTATGACTCTGAACTCAAAGGGAGACAATGATTTTATACCAACTTGAGGTTTTGGCCTAGCTGATTCTTTGCATACCAATGAAAAAGCCTGCCCTAGAACAATTGTTCTAAGAGGAAAGTGTTTGTGGTAGCAAATAGCTGTTAAAATAAGTTAATTACCTATCTGATTACACTTCAGCTAACTCTTTGCCCTGAATAGATGAAAACTATACAAAGAAGCTGTATACTAGCATTTACTGAATGGTTCTGGTGACAGAAAATAGATGCAGAAAATAATTTTATTGAGATATTTTTTGGAGTTTGCGAGCTTGAGAAAGAACTAATTGCTGATGAATTTGTATCCAGTGGCATCATCTGTGATATTAGGACATCGACAGTACAAGAGGTTTTTCTGACAGCTGTTCTGGCTGTGCTTTGAATCTTAATTTGGCATTTTTGCCAAAGAGTTATAATAGCACTTACCACATACTCTCCTTTGCAAACATTATTTAATTAAGCAAAACTCTTTCAAAACAACAGAAACTGGAAAGTCTGCCTTCCAAAGATGGAAGGAGAAGAGATGATCAGAAAAAGAACAAGTGAAGGCAGCACATGAGAGCTAAACTCTGAAAGATTACCTGGTATTGCGGTTTTGACCTATCCAAATCTTTAAGCTGTGTTGACCTGTTACCAAAGACATTGAAGTCCACAAAAAGACCTGCACTGATCTCTGCACTAGTGAATATTGTCCCTGATGATCTTTCTCCTTCAGCTGGTTGTATTTTGTTCAGCTTGAAAAACACTTTAGTCCTTTGGCTTTTTGCACAGAGCTTGCTCTGATGAAGTGAGGATCTATGTTGACAGATAGTAGACTTCTGTCAAGTCAGAGCTGTTGGAGCCATTTCATTTGCCTGTGTAGTTGAGTTAATGAGCTTTAACTTACTATTTTGGAATATTATGCAGTAAATCCAGACAGTAATGCATATGTTATGCCTATTCTTGCAAAGTAGAATGTTAAGACATTGTAAAGTGGTGTTTTGACATAAAAATTTTTTTTCTATCTAAGGTTTGTTCTGTTTGGAAATTGAGCTATAATAGATCTCCAATGAGAGGTTCAGGCATTTTAATGAATAAAATATGGTCACTGAACAATGACTAGCAGAGGGAACATTTTGGTGTCAAAAGAAACATTTTGAATCTGTGAATAGGCTCAGTAGAAGAACTGAAATTGTGCTAACAGAAGACAGAGGCAGATGACATCACATGGGCTGCAGTTTGGGAATAGGCTTGAATGGGAATCTTGAGGGAATATCAGAGTTTTATTAAACTTTCTTCTGCATAATTAAAGGCCTAAAGGATACTGTGGGGGAGAGGAAGAAGAGTTTATATGACATCAGTCTGTAGCATGAGATATCTAAAGACAGACCTCATCTTGTTACAAGAGTAAGTAATTTTAAGAATTGCCTATATATTTAGAAGGGGAATGATTTTAATCTCTAATCCCAACTGATTTACAGATCATATTTTAGTTCTTCTAAAACTCTATAATCTTTTCTCAGTGATGTTTTCACACCCTTTTTTCCCTTGTGGTTTTTACAGTGGATATGTTTGAAATCTCCTTTGTATTCCCCTTTTCTCCCGATATATACTGTCCCTTTGTCATCAAGTGGGAGAAATGACTGTTAAATATAATTTTTTTCATCTGAATGCTCCAGATAGTGGTATAGCTAATTCATCCTCACACTTTCCAATATGACCGTAGTCCTAAACTTCTCAATGGGATCATAATCACACTTCCATCTTACATTGTAAGGTTGTAATGAGGTGTCAGTCTCTTTTCCCAAGTAACAAGGGACGGGACAAGAGGAAATGGACTCAAGTTACCCCAGAGGAAGTTTAGACTGGATATTAAGAAAAATTTCTTCACCAAAAGGACTGTCAAAGATCGGAACAGGCTGCCCAGGGAGGTGGTTGAGTCACCATCCATGGAGGTATTTAAAAGACATGTAAACGTGGCACTTAGGGGCGTGGTTTAGTGGTATACTTGGCAGTGTTAGATTAATGGTTTTGTGAGTTTGATAGGATAGAGCCTACATCTGACAAGAAAACTTCTTCCTTTCTCCACATAGAGATCTTGGAAATAAGAAAGAAATATAATTCTAGTCCCGGGCTCCAAAATGTCTTCTCTCTCTTTCCAGTGCCGGTGCGATATAATTCTGATCAATATACAGTATCATTTCCTTGCTTCCAGAAGGTCATCATCTTACATGAACTTCCAGATAGTGGTTAGACAGTTAACAGTTGAAAAGGAGGGAAGGAGAGATTGGTTCCTCACATATTGTAAAGGCTTCTATAATAAGAGTTTCTAGTGTTGACATCCTTCTTTTCATTGCCCTTGGTACATTTCATGTTTGGTTTGTGGTTGAGTTTCATAATCTTCCTCCTAGAGTATCACTTAGATCTGTACTGTCCAAAGAGTTTAATCTTGGCATTGATCTCTTTGGACTTGGGTGTGCATTGTTAACTATAGGTCACCTTGCTAGTTCTCTCTATTAAACACATTCATGTTGGTTTTTCTACTTTGTGATCTCCCTTAGAGATGACCAGTCATTTCTTACTGCTAATCCTTTCAATTTTCATCAGTGAAACTTATTATGTCCTTTTTTTAGCTTTAGTCTCACGACATTCACCTTTTTCTTCCTAGAACTCTAGTTACTAATGACCTTTCGATACACTTCTTTTTCTTTTCTCTTCCTCTGTTCCAGTAGTATTTCAGTGTTAAATATGTTGTGGAAGCTGATGTGGCAGCAAAGAAATGAGTCATCTGCTAGAACAGGGGCTTTTTTTCTAGTCTGCAGCGGGAATTTCCTTGAATTAAAAGAAAAGGTCAGAATTCAGTGAACAACAGGCAATGACAATGCAGTGAATAATGAATCTTGGTGCACAGCAGAAGTGCATGTGACTGGGATTTAAAAAGGAGGAAGAAGTTTGGAGAAATATGATATTATTTGCTTTTTGACAAATGCTGCTGTAGACATAACTGACTAAGAACTAACATCCTACATGTATTGTTCTTTTATTCACGCACACACATTCTGTCCTGGATTTCAAATGTTTTTTAGCCTCACTAACTTTGTCCTCCTTTAATCTCTCTGATGTTCTTGTCTCTCCATGACAGAGTCTTTGCCCATAGATGTTTTTTAACTGAAGGTCTTTGACTTTTGTAAATGATGGCAGAAGGAAATACTCTAGGTAAATGATATGAACAACAAGTACGTGTATGCTTTTGAGGACCAGCGTCAAACATTACTGAAAACATTAGATGGATGCAAAAATGCATATATCAAAATCAGATTGTCCCTTTTTATTCCTTGTTCCAGAAAAAAACAGCTCTGAATAAACCCAAGCACAGTGTAATGGGGAAGAACAAGAGAAAAGAGCAATGAAACCTAATGGCCTCACTTAGTGAAAGAAATGCTGGCTAATGAAGAGTGTTTACTCATTATTTTAATTACAGAGATCTAGAGTGGGGAAGGGCTGAGAGCAAGGAAGGATTGGGAGGGTGAGAAAGCATAGCATCTTCTGTAGTGTAAAGCTGCTCAGAGCCCTGAAGCTGGCATAGCTCAGCTCCGATCCTCCCCCAAAGGCTTGCTCTTGATAGTTGTCAGAGAAGCTTGCTGATTTATTCAGCAAAAAATTATTTGGCTGAAATCCTGGTGCCACTGCTGCAGCACAAAAACAAACGATGAAGGCTTACGAAGCTTTTCATTCTCACCCTGACAGGAGACATAACACACTGGGGACAGGCACATTAACTAGAGATTTCAGCGTCAGGCTTCTCTGTGCTACAGATTTGTTTGCACACACAGGAAATTAGCAGGAAGAGATTATTATGAGGGTTATCAAGGACCCAACCAAAGTCCTAATTTGCTTTGGCACAAGTGCAGATGGATAGAAAGACACAGATCAGCCTTTTCTACACAGCCTAGCAAAAACTCTAGTTGGGATATATCAACTGTAGGAGTGGGTACCAATGGCCAGAATCTTTGTACAGTGGTGAAGGAGGAGATGAAATTTTCCTTCTTAGGCCTGTAAAGGCATATTAAAAATGTAGCCAGGAGATGTACAAAGCTTCAGTCCAAAGCATCCGGTTGATAGGCGGATGGTAGCCTTTCTGTAAGTAAATAAGAAGGTGTACACGTAGATTTCAAGAAAAGCAATGGAGTAAGAATCCATAGTTCATCTGCTTGGGTTTAAATGCCTGCACATCCCATGTGGCTTATATAGCCTCAAACTGTGCTACAGACTTTTGGTTTTCTCTCACTTGTAGATATCAAAATTACTGAAGTTGGCAGGTGTTTATAACATACACAGCAGATGTTACTGTCAAGTGAAACAGGGAGATTTTAGACAGTGACTTTTGCTGCACAAGGAAATCAGGGGTGCACTAGGTAAACTAAAACAAGTATGGATTTTCCCTGTGCTTTTGCATACATATTCATGTGGCAAAGCCTGAGTGCTGGTAATAAAGAAAGGTTTCATTGTGCTGTACCAGCCACTTAAGAAAATGATGCCCCTTTGCCAAAATAACTTACTGGGTAATTTTTTGCAAGGATAAAAAAGGGATAAAAAGGGATAAAAAAAAATATAAAAAGAGAATACTTGTCCATTCTCCCAAGTACAAGTGAGAAGCCTTGGTCTTTGATCATGTCAGGCTTCATGGGATTTCACTGATATTATGATTTCATAGTATCATAGGATGGTTGGGGTGGAAGGGACATTAAAGATCATCTAGTTCCAACCCCCCTGCCATGGGCAGGGACACCTTCCACTACACCAGGTTGCTCAAAGCCCCATCCAACCTGGCCTTGAACACGTACAGGGGCAGGACATCCACAACTTCTTTGGGCAACCTATTCCAGTGCCTCACCACCCTCACAGTAAAGCATTTCTTTGTAATATCTAACCTAAATGTACCCTCTTTTAGTTTAAAACTGTTACCCTTCATCCTATAGCTACACTCCCTGAAAAAGAGTCCCTCTCCATCTTTCCTGTAGTCCCCCTTTAAGTACTGGAAGGTTCTATAAGGTCTCCCTGGAGCCTTGTCCAGGCTGAACAACCCCAACTCTCTCAGCCTGTCTTTGTAGGAGAGGTGTTCCAGTCCTCTGATCATTTTTGTGGTCCTTCTCTGGACTCGGTCCCACAGGTCCATGTCCTTCTTGTGCTGAGGGCTCCAGACCTGGACGCAGTACTCCAGGTGGAGTCTCACCAGAGCAGGGCAGACAGGCAGAATCACCTCCCTCAACTTGCTGACCACACTTCTTTAGATGCAGCCCAGGATGCTGTTGGCTTTCTGGGCTGTGAGCACACATTCCTGGGTCATGTTGAGCTTCTCCTCACCAACTCCCACAAGACCTTCTCCTCAGGGCTGCTCTCAGCCTGTATTTGTGCTTGGGATTGCTCTGAACCACATGCCGGACCTTGCACTTGGCCTGGTTGAACTTCATGAGATTCCCATGGGCCCACCTCTCAATCCTGTCCAGGTTCCTCTAGATGGCATCCCTTCCCTCCAGTGTGTCAACCACACCATACAACTTGGTGTCATCAGCAAACTTGCTGAGGGTACACTTGATCCTCTTGAGTTAGCAGAAATGGTCTAGCAAAGCTTTCAAGATTGGGGAGAAGAGCACTTGTATGTTGCAGTTGATGATCTTAATCTGTATGCCTTCAGTAATTTTTTTTTTGTAATATAGACTACATTCCTTCAGAGTACAAGTTCTTCAGAAGAGATACCTGAACTCTATGAAAATGGGCAAAACTTACCACTCTCTGTGAGAATGAGAACTTCATAAAATGATGCTCAAGGTTTAGACAGAAAGATTTAACATCCTTTACAAGTTAGAAGGAATCTAAACCAAGTCAATATAAGGGTAATGAAGCCAATCATCTTCTTAGGCTCTAAAGAGCTTCATAACACTGTAGGACAGAATTATCTCCTGAGAGTTCTTCAATGGCAAAGGTGAGTGACCTCTCTATATGGAAAGCCTTGCTCCTGTAACAGCATTATAAAAGGTCTTCTGTAAGAGAAGAATTGTACAAAAATTTGCAACATACCAATGAATAAATAGAGAAGACTGGTAACCAAGGAGGAAGAGGAGCTGACATGGCAATTTCAAATAGATCCCCAGTAGTTTATTAACAACATCCTACTGAGGCCTTGACAGAACATATCTACAGATCTCTTGTTTGACAAGGCGAAATATACCCATGTTGATAATAGACTTCTTTGCATGTGAGATCACAAAATCCAAAAAAAGAAGGAAAAATAAAAGGAAAAAGACCCGTCCTTGTTCCTCGTGTCATTCAAGAACTTGCAATCACTTTGATTGACAAGCACTCACCACAGGTTCTTTGAACGCTTTTCAATCCTGTGCCTATCAGGATTTTGTAGGTGGTAACAGATCATTATATTTCTATATGGATCTAGCCAAAGGGTTAGATATGTGATGTAACTTCTAAAGCAATAAAATAAATTAAATGAATGAGGGGCATTTTAAGTGCACCTCTAAAATAATGCAGTGAACATTTTAAATCGGGTCTGGCTCAAATACCAATTAATTTGGCACATGGATAATCTCCAGCAAACTCCTACCGGAGCAGAAAATTCCCCTTTCCATCTCCAGTGCTTTTAAAACACCTTCAGACCCAATCCTGGAAGTGGCAACTTGCAACCATAACGTTTCACTAATAAATCAAATTAATAAAAAACAAAGACAAAATATCTGAATACCTAATTTCAGGCAAAATGACAAGGTTAAATGCTTTGCTGGCATTTGGATATTGTTCTGAGTGCATTAGAAATGCAGATAGACTGCTGGGGTGTTGGGAAGGCAGTGATCCTAGGACATAATTTATAATCTGTCGTAGTAGAAATTATTTAAAGGAGAAGGGAACATCTCTGGAAATCTCAGTAATATATATAGAAAAAATCAAGAACCAGTGAAACTTAGTCAAAAATGGCAGACATTGTGTGATAGAAGAGATTTTAAAGTAAAAATTCAGGTTTCATTTAAACATAAATGGAGAATTCTTGAAAAATAATGGGTGTCTTGTAAGACTTCAAGAATTTACAATCATAAAGATAATAAAAGTACAAGAAATCTGTCATTCACTGAGAAGCCAAAAAAATGGTACTGTTGTGTGTACAGTAAGAAAGATGGTAACAACAGAGCAATAGAAATAACAGTGTTGTTCAGAAAAAAATTAATCAAATATACAAACAAAAGTGGAAAAAAATGCTGAATATTGTACTAGCTTTAACTCGTCTCTCTTTGGGATTAAACTTTGGCTACATGAAACTTTGAAAGATAACTTTAGGACAGAGCCTCTTTTCGTTGGTGTCCAGTGACAGGACCAGAGGCAATGGTCACAAACTGAGATACAGGAAGGTCCCTCTGAACATCAGGAAAAACTTTTTGCCTGTGAGGGTGGCCAAGCACCAGCACAAGTTGCCCAGGAAGATTGTACAGTCTCCATCCTTGGAGATACTAAAAATCTCCTGGATGCTTTCCTGGGCAACTGACTCTAGGTGTCCCTGCTTGAGCAATGACCTCCAGAGGACTGTTCCAATCTCAGCCATTCTGTGATTATTCCTTTGAGCCAGAGTTTAAACGAATGCAAAAAGGCGAAACTTCTACATTTGCGGTCTAAAAAGAAGTGGAAAGGGAGTAATAAGAATTTATAATTATAAAATAATTTGATTCTATGAAAAAAATACTCAAACCTGTTTATTTTTTGTTAACTCCTGTGTAAAGGTTATTCTCTGTCTTCCTTGCTAAATTTTGGATTGCAATGAAATTTTATGAGACTAATTGCAGATATTTAAGTCCTAAAAAAAAAAAGTAATTGAACAGTTTGGCTCCTGGAGCAAGTAATATTCCATAAGCAGATACAGAATAAGTAGTCAGAATTAGTCTGATAGCTGGAAGCCATATAACTGCAGATACATTGCAGAGCCTCCACTAATATTTCTTATAAGAGGCGAAGGATCTTAGTCTAGGCTGAGAACTGTTTGCACTACTACTAGTTAGTTCAGAGCACTACCAGATTGATCCCTCAAAAGAACACTTAGATAAACCCTTGGAAACCTTTGTTTAGGAAGCGCATAGTTTCTTAACACAAGAACTATCTGCTGAGAGCACAGCCTAGCTTATATCTCAAATGTGGCTCCAGTCTTTGGAGAAAACATGTCTTGATGAGCTTCGTTCATGAAATTGCCTTTTATTCCTCTTGTGGCACATTTGAACAGCTCAAGACTTTGAGGTGGTATTCTTCTGCCAAATATATTGCAACTACGAAGTCTGGGGTTTTGGAAAAACTAGCAGAACATCCTTGCTCAGTGAGTAGAGTCGCTGATCTCCACTGCTTGGGGATCTGAAACATTTGAATTTGGATTTTCTTTGTAGCCTGCATATCTCCTGTATACTCTTCTGAAGTGTTTCCACTGTGCATGCATAGCTGAAGAGGTGATGGGAATATCAACAGCTTTTCACCTCCTGAAATGCTTATACAGATTCAAGGGATGGCTATGTTTGAGAGCAACATAAGTGTTCTTTGGCAAGAGGAACTCTTACTTCTTCTTGACAGACTCCTTTGCATATGTTGAGATGGCAAAATCAGATAAAATGTTCCTGTTATTGAAAAACAAACTCCAAGCAATTCAAAACTCAAGGTCATTATGATTGACAGGGTGCTGGAGAGTCACTGACACTAAAGGATTTGACAGCCTTTCAAACACATGTATCAGATGATAGTTTACTTTCTAAATTAGAAATTTACTGTTAGAAATCCCATAGGGTCAGGAGATATTGGATTTCAGAGTTTAGATGCTTCTCAATTCTCATCAACTTTTCTTTGAGATCGTATTTTGGTGCAGCATCTCCTCTTTGCTCCTGCTGAATCTTAAACAGATGTCTCAACTCCCATCCTGCAACATCCACCTCTATCGATGTCTGTTGTACTTTTCTGACCCCTGCGTTAGATAACAGATTGGCAGCAGTCTACATGAGCCGTTTGCAAATCCAGAAGCCCTTGATTTGCTAGCAAGCAATACACTTCTCTTTCAGAGAAAAGCCACAATGTAAAAGAAAAGCAAGAACTTGCAAAGGCGCTGCTAAAATAATGGCAACTTTCTGCTTAGTGCAGGAGCTGAGCTGGCAAGAGTAAATGGGATAAGGCTCTACAGAATATTCAGGCTCATACAGAGCATCTCATTTACAGAAAACTGAAAGGATGTCATTTTCTTCTCCTCCAAGTTTTTAGGTAGTGATTTTCTGATTTATATGTAAAATGTAGGCCATATTCCCTAATTTATTTGAGAACTTCATACCAGAGCAATATGAAAAACTTTTAAAACCTGTTGCCCCTTCTTCTTTCTCTCTATTTACATAGGTTAAATTATCAGTCAGCAAGGGAAATTAGGTTGCTTTAACATAATTTATTCTTGACAGTTCCGCTTTGGCCATATTTTTATCACCTTGCTATGATGTAAGTGCTTATGAAAAGTTTAATAATTTAATTCCACTATTTCCAGAAACTGAAGCTTAGGGAATTTGAGGTACTTCTGATTCCCTTTTTAACGCATACTGCTGTCTTTCCTGTTCTCTTGAATCCACTCCCCTGTCACATGAACCATGAGTTTCGAAGGATAGTTTTTACTGACTCAGATTTCTTAAGTATCTGTACAAAATGGTGTCTTGAAGGCAGGGTGAGAAAAGATTCTGGAAGCCCAATGTGTCTAATACCTGAGATGAGGAATGCTTTTGGAGATCGGTTTCTATGTAAGTCTTATTTCTCATGGAGACAAAATCAGGCTGTTAGTGTCAGGAAAGGTATAAATCTTGGAGGCAGCTGCAGAAATGACTCAGGCTTCTGAAGATAAAATGTGTGAGATGTTTGATCTGAAATTATAGAGCATAAGAAAGGTATAAATAATAATAAAGCTGTGCAATTGTATCTCTTTCAGTTATCTCAGACCACTTCCAGCAATAATTTAAAGGCAACTGGTGAGAAATGTTACTCCTTTTGTAGAAGGATAAAGTCCTAAAAATGATTAATCACCTCATATGACATTCTGAAAGTAGGTTTTGCAAACTGGGAAACCAGATTGCCATTTTTCTACACTGAATATCAGAGGGTTTTCTTTGACTTTATTAATATGGCAGCTGGTTTAACATACACTGTTACAAATTGGCAAGTACTGTGCACTCCCCATAAAAGACACCTCTATGGAGTAAGTTACGTACTAGAATTGCTCCTCCTTTTCATAATCTGTCCATTAGGTTGGATTACAAATAAGGCCTCAATTAAACAAAGCTACAAAGCATAACTTCACCTGCATCTTATTTCTCCACGTATTTGTTTGTTCAGTGCTACTCTTTGGGCAATAGCTGTTGCTCTACTTTGGAGTTGTGTTTCACTGAAGTTAATATTTCTCATATGATTTCTTTTTCTTGGGCAAGCTCTACAATATACCATTAAACAGACATGGAGGAATAAAGACAGAATAAGTTAAGTTTGTTCCAGAAAGTCAGTCCACGTGCCTCTCATGACTAGCTGGTGTTGGAAGAATGCAGGGACAGACTATCAATGATTTTCACCATAATTAGATTATTAATGTCTTTACTGTAAATAACGAGGTCAAATAATAATAGTAATCAGACTTTGGAACATTTTCTATTAAACTCTTGTCTTATTTGGTCTAAAAACACTTGCTAGATTTGAAAGGTGGTTAATTTTGTCAGTAACACTCTTCAGTACCATTACAGTCTTCATCCCAAAATCTTAAGCACTTGAGCTGAAACCAAAGTCTGTTCTAAAACCAAAGGGATTTTTTTTTCCAACTTATGTATTTATTTTATATAGAAGTGTCTTATACAATTTAATAGTGCAATAAAATCGCCCCCAAAAATAAACCTTCAGTACAGAAATGCCATATAACCTTCTTAGGAGACTTCAGCTATGAATTGACATAGAAGAAGAATCTGGATAAGTCTAAGACTTCACTTCTTATAGCCTGCAGCCATGTGATCTTTTTCTTTTTATTATAAGTAACACTAAAATGTATGTTTATAAGACCCAACCAAAGATGATGTTTGAAAAGCCCCTATAGCCCTCAGCAAGGAAAAGATTATAGACCCAAGAACTGAATATTCTGAGAATAATACACTTAAAATCTTTCTCTGTGTACTATGAATTATTCCCTCCTAAAAACCAAACCAAACCAAAATAACTGAAAAAAAAGAAAAGGAAAAAACTTGCAATGCCAAATAAGCAAGTTACCAGGCAAGGTATAAGCAGTTGCTTAGATCCTAACCACTCTTTTTTTGCAGGTGAAAGATGAAGTGCATAAAAATTGTGTCCTGAAGTGAGTTTGTATTTCTCTTCCTTTTTCACATAACAACAGAAAACAGGGCAAACATTCCTGAGAAGCCTTAGGGTGCATGCACACAGATATATTTTGTCCTGTTATGACAGGAGAAAAGCTTGACAAGAATCGACACTGGAAGGTTCATTCTAGTCAATTCTGAAGTTAGAAAGTGAAGACTTGATGAGGGATTTTCCTTGGGTTTTGCTTTTTTTTCCCCCAATGGTGGATCATGAAAAAGAAACTTTTGCTGAAAATTTTCACTTTTCTAACCAAAGTTTCCCAGTTCTAAACTGAATACTGAAATTATGTATTTCGGTTCAATATGAACGGAAATGTGCATGGAAGATAACTTCCTGACACAACTAGTAGGTGAGCCTACCAGGGGAGGTGCCTTGCTATACCTACTATTCACAAACAGAGAAGGACTAGTGGGAGATGTGGTGGTCGGAGGTTGTCTTGGGTTTAGTGATCATGAAATGGTCAAGTTTTCAATTCCTAGTGATGTAAGGAGGGGGGTTAGCAAAACCTCCACCTTTGACTTCCAGAGGGAGGACTTCAGCCTGTTCGGAGCACTGATTGAGAGAGTCCCTTGGGAGATAGTCCTGAAGGGCAAAGAGGTCCAGGAAGGCTGGACACTCTTCAAGAAGGAAATCTTAAAGGCCCAGGAGCAGGCTGTCCCCAGGAGTCACAAGATTAAAGGGTGGTGAATATGGCAGACCTGGGTGAACAAGGAAATTTTGATGGGATTTAGGAATAAAAGGAGGGTTTACCACCTTTGGAAGAGGGGACAGGCAACTCAGGAGGAGTACAGAGACCTCGTTAGGTTATACAGAGAGAAAATTAGGAAGGCAAAAGCCCAGCTGGAGCTCAACTTGGCCACTAACATCAAGGACAACAAAAAAAGTCTTTATAAATACATCAACAAAAAGAGAGCCAGGGAGAATCTCCATCCCTTACAGGATGCGGGGGGGAAAGTTGCAACCAAGGACGAGGAGAAGGCTGAGGTACTTAATGCCTTCTTTGCCTCTGTCTTCAATAGTCATACCAGCTATCCCCAGGGCGTTCAGCCTCCGGAGCTGGAAGATAAGGATGGAGAGCAGAGCAACCCACCCATAATCCAGGAGGAAGTAGTCAATGATCTGCTTCTGCACCTAGACGCACATAAGTCTATGGGGCCGGATGGGATTCACCCAAGAGTACTCAGGGAGCTGGCGGGAGA